>JAJOOR010009549.1:0-31343 GCA_036250505.1 Solanum acaule
TTCAAGAAACAGTGTACATAACTAATACAAGCAGGGTCCCTTTCTTTAACAGCTCTTAAATCAGCTTTAACAGATTTAATTATATCTGTTTCTTCTGTTAACACCCCAACAAATAAATCAAACAAAGTAGTACTAGGAAGATTAGGATTACCCAATTTCATAGAAAGATGATTAGCTAAAGCTCTCTCCATGGACTCATGAGCTAGAATTGAAGAAATATAATAGCTAGACAAAATTGGTTCTTGGTCAATATCTGACCTAGCTTCCTCTTTCATCTTCAGCCATAGCTCATCTCCCAATTCCTCAATTTTCGAGCTTTTTTCTGAAATGGGTTTGCAGGAAGCAAGGTCAGGGAAAGTGGGTCGGCAGTATTTGACGTAATTGTAGACATGGTTGTCGATTTGGGGCTTGTTTGGGTCACGACTAAGTGGGTTTTTTTGGGGATTTTTGGTTCTTGAAGCGTGAATACAAGCGGCCATTGTTAAAGATGAAAGCTTGAAGGAATTGTGAGGAGAAGAAAGTGGTATAAGAGGAAATGGTGATCCGAGAAAACTCGAGGACATAGAAATGGAAGAAGAGAATATGTGGCGTTGAGGAAGAAAGACAAGTATATATAGAGAAGAGAAAATGGTAGATTTTGCTGCCTACGTTTATGGCCCAACGCCATTCAATTGAGTGAACTATTTTTTTTTTACTTTATCGGCTAATGTTCGATAATCATATTAAAGTTTGATTAATTTAAACTCGTATTTATATATTGTATGACTAAATTTTAAGAAACTCTTTCAATAAAAAGAAAGTTATACTCATAATTTTAAACATGAGACACTTGATTAAGAATAAAATTTCACGAGACACTTGATTACCGACTAAAAGGATAAATTTACTTTTAAATTATCATAAATAGTATCTAAATACTCTCCGTTATACTTTTAGGACTCTCATGAACCATTTACGAAAATCTCTATTATATTGGGGACTCAAAAAGACTTCCATTGATATTACTAAATTATAAAATTTGACTTATTCACTCAATTTTGGAGAAAAAAATATTTTAATTTTGTTAATATTTTTATAATTCAATTTGTTTAATATAGTTTAACTCGAAATGAACTTTAAGAATAAAATCAAAGTTTTTAATGATTAATATTATGTTCCTATAAAATAATATTTATGAATTTTCTATAGGACATTTTTAAGATTATAAGATTAAAAATATTTTGATATATTTAATATATTTTTAATTAAAAATATAAAATTTAATTATTTTTTACTTTATTAAATTTAGAACAAAAGAATTAAAATGGAAATAGTAATAAAAATGTTTTATTTTAATTAAATCATGTTACACATATTGTAATGTGAAAAAAGTATAAGATTTAGGAATTAAAATGATTTATTTGTCGACTTTTGACAAGGGAAGATGGATATTCTTTGAAAAATGCCACGTGGGGACATATTTTTCGACGTCTTAGAAATGCAGCCACAATATAAAAAGGGAAAAATATTTGTGTTTGTTTTAGTTAGTAATGTTCGGAATATAGAAGAGATTGTTCAGATAATAAATACATTTTATTTTAATTTCAAGATAATACAAACAGCTCCTTAGCTTGCATAATACAACTAATTAACTTACACAAATGTAATTTGACTATTTCTACATGGGAATCTACATGGGAAAGAAACAACTATTGTAGTTTGTGTAATCATATAAATTAAAATAATATATTTGGATGACCAAAAAGTCTTTGAGGAATCTTTAGTAAAGGATAAGTATTTGATTGATTCAAGTTAATATTAATTGAATCTTAGTATAGTTGGTGATTTATTCATTATTTTATAATTTATTTATAAATTAAAAGTCATCGGTGGGTAAAAAATCACTTCAATGACAAAAATACACAACTTGTTAAACACAAACTTTATAATTTTTAAAGTTAGGTTTCCAGACGAATTAATTGAGGAAATGATTTCTTAAACATGAGTATCACATCTTAAATCTCCTCAATAGTTTTATTCTCAAACTTATCAGATAAGACTTATTTAGTACCATTTATCTCTTTTGTGCGATTATAAATTCTCTTATCAACAACAAAATAAAAAACTAAACTCGTGTTTGTGCTTAAGATTCATATACTGTTAGAATAAATAATTTTCTTGTACTATTAAGTCAGTCAAATAATATTAATAGGTGTAGTTTCTTTTTTTAAAATGTGAAATTTGAAGTTTTATAAATAAAATATGTTAATACTTGTTTTCAATATGTAAAAATAATCTGACAGCAAGAAGTAGAACTTTATTGATCAAGATTTTAATTCTTTAAAGTTATTGAAATGATATAAATATTCAATAATTTTTTTAAATATAAATAGAGTTTAAACTACATCTATTAAGTTTAATTGAACTCGACTATCTTATCTTAATACTAGTTCTGTCTTTACGTTTGATAGTATAAAAATTATTTACACAGATAAATTAAATTTGTATGACAATTTAAGAAACGCAAACTAGTGAGGAGTTGGTTTGAAAAAACGTACACGCAAACCTTTGAATTTCATCATAATAATAATTGGGACCAAAGTTGGGGAGCTGAACTTGGTAACTTTTATTTATTTGTGGAAGTAAATAATTTGTTTTCCTAAACAAATTAAGAAAGTTTGACACCTAGCACTAATAATAAATGTTGAATTTTGGTGTGTTTATCGTCTAATACGATGTTCTAACGTATAAATATAAATTATGAAGTCCATTCTGTGGACGCAGTGGCGTAGGCACATGTATGTCAGGGTGTTCAAATTGGACACTCTTCGTCGGGAAAAAAATATCACATATACAAGTAAAATGATACACAAAGTGATTAAATAACATATTTTGGACACCCTTGACATAATAGATTGTTATAGTCTAGTGATTTAATATGTCTTGAATGTGTGTTTAGACATCTTTAATGAGCTAGTGCTCGCGTGTTCAAATCTCACTTGGAATAATTTTTTCCCCTTCTTAAAAAGAGCTTTTGTTATTTAATTTTTAGACCCTCTTCGTGAAATTCCTGGCTCCGCCACTGTGTGGACGGGTATCCAAATAACCCCTTACAACATGAATATTTAAGGAATCCTTTTAAAATATATTCTTCAAAAATATATACCACATATGTATCAAATTTACTTACATGTATGAGAAAGCGTTGGAGAATAAATGCATATATTGTTTTGAAATAATATCGTAAACTACATTACAGAATAAATACATATATTATTTTAAAATAATGTCATAAACTATATCATATATTTAAATTCGTAAATAAAATCGTTTTTCGACCGATCAACTCATCCTCAAAGTCGTTTAGGCTCAAGAAGGAAAGCTCATTGCTTAGGTAAGTAAGAAATCTAGTCCAACTTGATCAAAATCAAATTAACATTTATTTATTTATTAGTCAAAAATAATTAATTAAACAACATTTTTTCTTTTAAAAATTACCAATCATAGTCATTAAAAAGAAAGATAATGTGACGTTTGCGATGACATGTTTATTTATTTATTCTGGAAGATTTCTTCTTCATGAGTCATGGGACCGCCACTATACTAGACCCTACCACATCAAGGACTTACTCAAACTATAATTATTTACGACTGATCGATGACAATAATATATTCAGTATAATTATATAAATTGATATAAATAAAATATAAGTTAATTTTATTTTTATATTGGCAAAGTTGAGGGATTATTTTTTATTAAACACAAATTAATTTAATTGAATATGAAATTTAAAATAATAGAAAAAAAATTTCAAAATTTTACTTAAAAATAAACTATGAAAGATAAAATAAAAGTTTAAAATCAAATTGTTAGTAAATATCGAAGAGTGTCATTCTTTTTCCTAGACCAACTAAAAAGAAGAAAGTGTAAAAAAAAGTTGAAACTAGAGGTATTATTTCGATCTAGTTTGTGTGATACTTTTTTAAGTAATAAATTCAAATAATTTTTATTTATTTTTGTATTTCATATAAATTCAGATAATATCACATAAATTAAAATAGCGAAAATATTATATTTCAACGTAATTTGACTAATTCCAACCATATTATTATTCAATCCACTTTTTTCAAAGTCTTGTGTAATTAATACAACTCCGATGAATTTTCATTAATTTTTTCCTAACAGTAGGGAAGTGACTTGGAAGTTGAACGTTTGGATTTTATATTTTTCATTAAATAATTCAGTATTGATAGAGAGACGATAAATAGTACTAATATATAATTAATATGGGCCTTTCATTTAATTGTACACTTTCTTAGTGGTCAAGTGGCAATATATAATATAGTCGACAAGACAAAATTAAAATGAATTGTCTGCCATTTGGGAGTTGAAAAGAACTAATAAGGATAGTAGGGTTTGATTGCTTGAAATTTAATGAGAGGTCTTGAGTTTGAACAAAAATTCGTTGAAAGTGATGTGTGATTCAAATTTAGTCAGATTCTAATGTGGACTCCGATCACCACATGAAAAAAAAAAAGCTAATGTTTTCTTGAAGGAAAAAAAAATATATACACATGACAATAAGAGAATTTCTTACTTATTTTTTTGAATTCGACATGTAAGCAATAAATATTATTCTAAAAATATTTATAAGTAATTTAGACAAATATACAAGAGATGAGAGTGAGAAGAACGGAAGGTATGGCTTACAGATCTGCGTGAAGATGGAGTGTATTGAAAGACGAAAAGACCATCATCATAAGAAAATAAAGAAATCTTTGAATTTAAACTAAAATTACTAAATTTATAATATGTTCACCCGTAACTCCAGAAAAGGACAAGTGAATAAGGAAACTTTCAAATTTAAACTAAAGTTACTAAATTTTACTGAATTTATATCATAGATGATACATCCACCCCTTTTTCGAGAAGAGGACTGAGTGGATAAAATGATATTCGAATTTGGCATCACAAACAGAACACATAGCATAATATCAGATATTAGTCAAAAAAAGACGGGAATATTATTGGTGGGGTCAATTTGTTTATGATCGTGAAAACTTTGGTATAAAATAAATAAATAAATATGAATGGTTGCAAGTGCTTCATGAATCTAAATTCTGAACCATTGGAGTTAAAAAGCATTTGCCGTTTCAACTTCTTTAGGGGTCGCCGCATCCCACAATAAGCAAAAGAGGATTAGATTTTTTTTTGTTTTCTCGGGATTTGATACTCATTTTAGGGTTTGATTAAATTAAGTTTTTTAAGAAAGACGACGACATATACATAGTCTCTTGACATCATTCACATTTGTTGGTGTCTGTTACATGCCTTGGAATCTGACGTTGGAAAGTTCCAAATTGGGATATATAAATGTTTCCTAATAAAGCGACTTCAGAATCAGAACTCGA
This sequence comes from Solanum acaule, assembly GCA_036250505.1. Classification (NCBI taxonomy): domain Eukaryota; kingdom Viridiplantae; phylum Streptophyta; class Magnoliopsida; order Solanales; family Solanaceae; genus Solanum; species Solanum acaule. Next base: position 5,392 of record JAJOOR010009549.1, read on the forward strand.
ATTTAAAATATATGACTAAGAATGATGAAGTGGATCTCAGATACATACGAATCCCACTAGATAGATGTATATGAAATATCATATACGCGAGCGAGATATGAGAGCGGCAAGAGAGATGGGAGGGAGGTGAGCGAGATTAGTCTATGTATTCCAGATAAATACAAATCCACTTGGATACACTACATCTAAAATAGATTATACCTAATTTTGACGTCGTGTGTACCGAGACATATATGTGAATGTATCTGGACGCGCCAAAAGGATACATGTGAATCCATGGATACATTGTATCTAAAACAGATTACACCTAATTTTGACTCATGTATCCTAAGATACATGTAGCTGGACATATCTAGACGCACCAAAATTTGGTAAGATTTGTAATATTGCACACTAGTGTATATCTAATTAATTAGTTCCTAAACTAGTGAGATTTATGTAAGTTACATCTATAAAATTATGCCCTCGCAAAAATAATAATTAACAAGTGATTAATTTGGGCCTCATCTTTGTGAATTTTGGTTCAAGTTGGGCTGGAAATTTTGGCCACTTAAGAGGCCCATTTTATGTGCCCATCAAACTATTGTTTCAATTCTTCTTTCTTTGTTCTAAAAAATAAAAATTGTCAATTATTGGTTATAACGTACTCTCTCCATTTCATATTAATTGAATTGTTGAGGTGTTTCACACATTTAGGAAAAGAAGATTAAGACATAAATTAGGAATTAGTTATGATTAAAATAACTAAATATTAATTAATAACTAATTCCAATACTAACTAATAAGGGTAAAATTGAAAAAACATTCTAAAAGTAGTCTTGAAAATTGAACAATTAAATTAATTTGAAAAATGAAAAATGTCTCAACAATTCAATTAATATGAAATGGAGGGAGTATGATATACAATTAAATGAGGATAATTGAATTGGGGCATTTCTAAATTACTTTACATAATTAGTCAAACTCAGAATTAATGTTATTTAATTCTATTAATTCATTTATAAATTGAGTTTACTATGATTTAATGGCATCATCCATTATCTATTTGGGCAATACATTATCGGTTAAAAAAGGGCGCCAATGTTTTACTAAGAAAAAAAAAAGGCGCCTAAAAAATAAGGGCGCCAATGTTGTTGTTAATGATAAATAGAATTCTTATACTTGAAAGAGTTGGAGAAGGACTGAATTTGTGATACGTTATGAGTACTTAAATAAATCAATAATTAATAATTCATTGAAACATAGTTATTTTTGACACGAAAACATCATGAAAAATGTTGTGGATATCGATCTTAAACAAGTAAATTCGTAATTTGTTATGGTAATTTAAATAAGTCAATAATTAATAATTCATCGAAACATAGTTATCTTTAATGCGAAAACATCATGATAATGTTATGAATTTCGATCGTAATAACCAAGTGAATCTGTCATACGTTACGAGAACTTAAATAATTTGGTAATTGAAAACTCATTGAAATATAGTCGGTAATGGTATGAACTTAAAGTTTGACCCTTTTAAGTATGAAATTCACGAAAAAATGACTACTTTTCAATGACTTTTGACTATGCATTTATTTCTAAATAATAAATACTCTTCGAATATACCTAATCTTCATAATATAAATGAATAAAAGTACTTAATTTTAATATACAAGGAGTATATCCAAAACTAACCCATATTATATTATAAAAGAATTAAAGTGTAATTATCTCTAAAAAATCATATTTACATAATCTTTTCACTTAATCACATTATTTAATCTTCTTCTACTATTAGAGTTCTTCACATCAAATTTCCATTTCCCTTTCATTTTCACCTATAAATAAATTCATTACTATACTTAATTTTCATCTCAATTAAACTTCCAAAACAAAAATTACTAATTTATTTTTTTTCTCAAGATGAACTTTAAATATTTTATCAACATTTGGAGTTTGATGTTTTTGTTCATTTTTTGTGCTAGTAAATTGGAGGCTCAACGTTACGTTACGTGGGACGATATTAAGATGAACTTTGATAATATTGATATAAGTAATGGGATTTTACGCAAGTCTCAAGGAATTATCGTAGTCGATTCGAATGGTAACGGAGACTCCGTTACTGTACAAGGTGCAATCGACATGGTCCCCGATTTTAATTTTCAAAGAATCAAAATTTTTGTTTGTCCCGGACTCTATAGGTATTTATCTGTGTATATATATCGATGGTGTAAAAAATTACGATGTTTTGAATTCAAATTCTATGTTTTTTTTCTCCTTTGTTAGAAATGGAATCACACATGGGAATAGTCATGATTGGTGTTACTTTTTTTGTGTTTTGAGATTTTCATGTTTGATACATTGAAATTAATATATGTTCTTTTTGTCACATAATTAAAGCAAATGATTTATATTAAAACTAGATTGGTCTGTACAGAGACATATCTATCTATAGACTATATATACTAGTACTATTTAATTTCTTTTTAATTTTGGATCTATAATTACAAACGCGTAATAGGTTCAATGATGAGTATTAAAGATTGAAATCGTAAAATTTATATTCTAGATCTATTTCTTAATAATAGTGTCGTGTCACTTGTGGAATCTTACTTTTTAACTATTACTTTCTTCATTCATCTTTACATTTCGAGTATAATAAAAATAGTTGTCATCTAATTTTACATGTTTAGTATAGAAAATCAAGAGACAATTTATTATTTTGTATTTGTTTTACCCTTGTTATTCATTTCCAACATTTCAATGCCTTATAATTAATAAAGGCAATATAGTAAAATTATCCTTCTATTTATCATTTCGTAAGAGGTGTGTCAAGTCGAAGATTTGACAAGTAAAGATGAACAGAGGGAGTATATGTGAAGATTTAGTTGTATAGTTTGTGATTTTTTTTAAAATTTTGTTATGCAGAGAAAAAGTGTTTATTCCATCTTCAAAGTCATTTATTTCATTAATTGGTAATGAAAATCATCCTGGAAGAACAATAATTACTGGGAACTCTAAGGCATGTGATAAGGATCAATATGGGAATGAAATAGGCACAATTGCTACAGCCACAGTTACTGTAGAATCAGATTATTTCTGTGCAACTGGCATAACCTTTGAGGTATTCGATACAGAATGAGCGTGATCTTATTATTAAATGGATTCAGTTAAACTCACGGAAATGCGTTTTTTTTTTGTTTTGTTTTGTTAGAATACTGTGGCTGCATTGCGTCAGGAACAGGATAAGCAAGGTGTGGCATTGAGATTAGCTGGTGACAAAGCAATGTTATACAGAGTTAGAATTTTGGGATCACAAGACACACTTTATGATGATAAAGGATCACATTATTTTTTCAAGTGTTACATTCAAGGAACTGTTGATTTCATATGTGGCAATGCTAGATCACTTTTTCAGGTTCTTGTCTCTTTTATCTTTTTTTTTTTTAATATCGATAGTGTTCAGGTCAGCTTGTTGACACCCGACTTGTTATTTGTCATCAATGATATAAGTATCAGGTTATTCTGTCTGTCAAAGACTTAATACAATTAGAAAGAAATGATCACTACTAAAAAAATAACTATATTCCTATTGAAAAATGTTATGTGGCTTTTCTTAAGAGATATTTTGATTGAATTGGTGAGGATAAAAAAGAAAGTAATGTTTTCATTCAGAAATATTAGAAAGTTTCCCATTATTCAGTGAGAATCTGTTTTTGTTTTCCACCCTACATTATTTGATTTCTAGTGAGTTGGTTCAGTGGGAAATGAGTGAAAAAGTTATGTTATATATCACTAATATTTCACTGATTCGCGATTGGGAAAAACCTTTATTTCTAGTAATGTGGGTCCAGGGCACCTCATTGATCGACCTACTCTCGTACCAATTGTTATAGACTCATTCAACTTCTTAAGTCATTATTATCTCCTTTAATCAACATCGATTCACGATGCAAAAAAAACTTTATTTCTAGTAATGTATGTCCAGGCCACCTCGTTGATTGACCTACTCTCTTACCAATTGTTATAGACTTTACAAGAGCTATCACCCCCAAAGACTAGTCTACTATAGGTGAGAGAGCACGCACTCATTCAACTTCTTAACTCATTATTACAACCCTCCACATACTTGAAACTCGAACGATATACTTCATCATCTGAACAAGCCTCACTCGTTTAATTTTCTCAACAGAGTTGTGATCTTCATTCAGTAGCTCAAGATAATGTGGGAATATCAGGAGCAATTGCAGCACATGAAAGAGAATCTTCTGATGATGATAGTGGATTTTCATTTGTTAATTGTAAAGTGACTGGAAGTGGAAGTGTATTTTTAGGCAGAGCTTGGGGAGAATATTCAAGGATTATTTACTCAAAATGCTATTTTGATGCCCTTATTCATCCACAAGGATGGTTTGATTGGGACGTACCATCTAGAGAAGGGTAAGATAATTATTTATTTCGACATCATTAATTAATCTATTTTGCACGTTTATCTACTTCAGAATAACTTTAGTATATGGTCATGTCTGGAATTAGGCTTTGTCAAAGAAATGTCTGAAGTTACATATAACTAAAGTTAATTCATGTGTATGAATTTCAGACGTTTTCAGACACGTATATTTAAAGTTGTTTTGAGGTGGATAGATGTGCAAGTCAAGAAAATGTTTTAAAAAAAGACTAAAGTTAAGGCATATGTGTCTGAATTTCGGACGTTTTCAGACTCAGCTTTAGACAAATATATCTAAAGTTGTTTTGAGGTGTATAAATGTGCTAATCAAGAAAATGTCATGTGTCTGAGTTTTTTTTTTCTGAAGTTGTTTTGAAGTAGATAGACGTACACATTTTTATGTACTTTAAAGTATGATTTAAATGGTGATTTCGAAAATATTTTTTTTTAGGCATGCATTTTTTGGAGAATACAATTGCAAGGGAATTGGAGCAAATAGAGCAGGTCGAGTGCCATGGTCTAATAATTTCACTCAAGACCAAGTCCAGCCCTTCTTGAAAAGAGACTTCATTGGTGGAGATCAATGGCTTAGAATTTAGGTTAATTATGTTTTATTACTTTTTGCAAAGTACGAAAAAATAAAAATTAGGCTAAATTTGCTTGTGAGATTTTCGTTTTTATATTTTATAGGTAGGATATAAGAGTCTTGTCCTTCAAGTTTGATCAAACATTTTGTGTCATAGCCTATCTTTTATTCATATTTATATAAGTGTGTTAGAATATTGATCGAATGAATGAATTTTTCAATATTGGATGTGAAAAAGTATTTTTGAGGTTTTTTTTTTTTAGGTTTTACTTATGTTTTAATTGTTTATTTTTTTCCTTTATATCCAAGCTTCTAACTCGAGACGTCTAATTAAGAGTGAAGCAGTCACATTATTGCACCATAATCCATGTTGGTGTTTTATCATAACTCATGTTGGTGTTTTAATTGTCTATTCACGATCATGTTATGTGTTGTATTTAGTAAAGAGTGATTTACTAGAAGTAAACAAATTCAAATTTATAGAATACTTAACACCAAATGAAAAAAAAATATTGAGATTTTATTCATATTTATAAGTGTGTTCTAGAATATTGATAGTATGAATGAATTTTTCAATATTGGATGTGAAAAAGTATTTGAGATTTTACTTATGTTTTAATTATCTATTTTTTTTAAGAGTCCTCATTAATAATTGCATACTGTCGAACCCATTTGGTGATGACGCTCTAACAAAATTTTCTTCGAGCTCTAATTCAAATGAAAAAAATAAAAAATCCTAACACCATCACGTGATCTCATCTCAAAATCTGTATGAAAATAGCTCTATCTAACCGTTAAAGCAGAGGAGCTATCTTTTATCCACGGGTATGATCTTGGGGAACAAAGTGTTTAATAAGCACTTTGGTTGAGGACAAATAAATAATATTCTATGCATAAAATATCTTACGTGTCACTGTAGGGTGAAGGAAAAAATTGCACCCTATAAAGGGATGTGATGTCTGTAGGCGATCTACGTTGAACGAAGCAATTACTAAATATGGTTAATTGCATGACTCGAACTCAGGCTCATTATAGATCACAGAAAAATAACTTTAACGTTGCTCTAATTAAACTATAAATAATTACATTTAATAACGATTTGTTGATAAACTAGAACAAATTAATGATTTTTGGCCTATTTCATAATTAAGTATCCGATTTGAAGTTTTTGCTTCAAAATGTGGCCCTTTAGGCTTCAGACTGTTCAAGTATCCCCAAAAGTTAATTCTTTCCTTGATTAACTTATATATTTAAGAAGTGTAAAAGAATTTGTGAAATATTAAGATTTTAGCATATTATATTTAGAAGCGGAGCCAAATTTCAATTTTACAGATTCTAGTTTTATTTTATTTTTATAAAAACATCTATAAGTGATTATATTGGGTTCTAAATCTCTCTCTCTCTATATATATATATACGTCTTGATACTAATATCTAGTTTAAGTACTAAAAGTTATTGGATACGATCAAATTCATAATCAAGCTTTTGGTTTCGCCCGTGATTATAGCATGTTACATTGACGTCTAAACCCGAGATCCGTGATTAAAAAGGCGGGATAAGTTCACCACACGTAGGTGTGAAGATGAATAGACGTACCTTTTCGTCTATAAATTTAGTTTCAAAATAAGCTAAGCGAAAAGAGGCGCCGGTTGTGAAACATAACACATGTGATTCTAGCGACCCGTTACATCACAAAATTTTTATTTCGTTTACACCAAATTATATTAATTTATCATAATCAAATAATCTAACGAAGCAATAAATTTTACCAATTAATCATTCAAGTGATAAAAGTGTCGTTTTTTATTTTTCATATTTATTTTAATATATTGTACTAGAGTCCAGTGTCCTTCAAAAAACAACCTCTTTAGAAAAATGGTCTACCGTCTATGTATATTCTATTAATTCTCCCAGATAGCTGGACCTCACTTGTGAGAATTCACGAGGTATATTGTTGTCGTTGTTTTTATAACCTACGTGATGTAAGTGTATGTATAAAGTATAAAATATAAACATGTGATGACATATATTTATTGATTTGATGTAAACACTGATGTAAATATTCCGCCGGTAACACCCATACTCTTTTCTTTTTCCACGTTGAATTAAAAAGTAAGAGAAAAAGATGCTGATTTTAGCCTCTCTTTTTTTAAAAAATAAATAAATATAAAAATAGCGGTTAATATGCAACTTTTCGAAAAAAACACACCTCTTGAAATTTCACAACTACTCCTTAACAAAAATTACCCCTCAATCTTTACACATTTCACTCTCCATTTTCTTTCTTTATTATTATTATTAACTTTAAAACTTTAGAGGTTCTTGAAATTATGTAACATGCAAATTCCAACGTTCATAATTTCATAAATATTTCTACTATGCAAAAAAAAAAAAAAAAAAGTTGTATAAAAACCATACTACAAGTACTACAGGCTCTTATATTTATTGCCTTCACTTCTTACTTGCTTTTGCCCATAACTCTTTTTTACCATCTTCATATTTTTTGGGGTTTAAGATGAATTTAAGTGATTTTAGCACTTTGGTTGTGATTTTTTTCTTGATTTGTGGTGATCAATATTCTTGTTACATTATAACATGGGATGATATGAAGGTGAATTTAAATAAAGATGAATTTATACGATCGCGTTCTTCTTCTTCTTCTTCTTCATCTTCGTTACAAAGAGTTATAGTTGTTGATCAAAATGGTAAAGGAGATTCAATTAGTGTTCAAGGTGCAGTTGATAAAGTTCCTTCAAATAATTTACAGAGAGTTATTATTTACATTCATCCTGGAACCTACAGGTAATTTTTTTAATTTTTTTGCTATATATATATATTGTATAGTTTTTATCAACTTTTTACCATGATTAACTCCTGTTGTTCGGATTCTTTGAAAATGTCTGTGTCAAATTCTCCAAAATAGTATATTTGAAGAATTTGCATTTTGTTCATGTGTATAGTAGACTTTTCATTAACAAACTCTGGTTAATTTTTATGTTGTTCAGACTCTTTAAGAATATTGAATATGTTGAATTCTATAAAATTAATTTATATTTTGAAGAATCCAAAATACGAAGATATTTTTAAGAGTTAAAACAACATAGATTAGTTCATGTGATGATCATGAGGACCAATCTAGGGTTGAATGTAGGGGTTTAGTAAAATTTTATAGCTTTGAATCGAATTCTTTGTGTGTATAATTAAAATTTTATTATTAAATATGTAGGAAAATTAAATTCAGAACTCAGTTAGTGAAGCTATTGTAGAACCTCGAACCCATAGAGTTGAGATTTTGCGAGGATATTATATTATTTGAGTTAAAAGTTTCAATGCATGTATTAACTATATGTAGAAAAATATTAACACAATCAGATCGCTTAATATTTTTATTTTTATTTTACAGATAACTTAATTCATTATCCTTTACTTTCTTGTCTTAATTCTAAATGTAAAAAACTCATGTATTGATTCATATATGCATTTTTTATTTTTTTATTTTTATATAGCTTTTTTTTTTTTGCATTTTTAAAAGTTGGTGTGATTTGTGAAGTTAATTTAAGCTTGAGGACGTGGGTATACTAGAAATAGTTGACAGTTAATAAAATGGTAGTGGGTTAACCCACCAACCCCTTCATAAAATTACTAACTTTTGTGCACTGATAAACTGAAAATATATATTTTTTTAAATTATCAATTTCATATTTTAAAGAAAACTTACATGTAAATAAACTTTAGGTATATTTTGATAATGTAAAGATTATTTTACATTAATGAATTCAGGAACAAAGGTAGAGTATAGCTTACGAATTTGGTCGAACATAATAAATTTGATCTAAATCTAATGTTTTGTCTTAAAAAAATCATGATATATGTGCAAATTATTAATCTAGAAACTACTCCACTAACTTTCTAAAAAGATCGAATTTCGAATTTATAATAAATTTGAAATCATAACTTCAATGAACATGGTGCTCCTTTTTTCTAGTCAGCCCATGATGTATTGTGTTGAAATCTTATTTTACGTGTGATGTCTTGAATATTGTCAGTTTAGTACGAACCCTTCAACAGAAAATTAAACTATTAAGTTATGTATATATAGTAGATGTTAAATCTGCTTTAACTTTTTTGTGTATTTACCTTTCATATTTTCAACTTTTTAGTAAAAATTCTGATTTCGTCAGTGACTAACGACACGTATATTTTATGTAGAGAAAAGGTACATATACCAGCATCAAAGCCATTCATATCATTAGTTGGTGATCAAAATCAAACAGCTCGAACCATTATTTCTGGTCATGACAAAGCCTCTGACACTGACCAATATGGTTCTATTTTAGGCACTTCTAGAACTGCCACACTTACAGTTGAATCTGATTACTTTTGTGCCACTGGCATCACTATCGAGGTACATACGTACGTGTTACAGTCAAACTTTTCTATAACAGTGTCGTTTTTCTTTTTTGTTGTTGTTGTTGTTGTCCTGACTCGATTTGTTTTGTGATATTTTTCAGAACACAATAATTCCAGATCCTAAAGGTGTTGGAATGCAAGGAGTGGCATTGAGATTAACTGGTGATAGATCAGTTTTGTATAGAGTAAGAATATTGGGATCACAAGATACACTTTTAGATGATGCTGGATCACATTATTTTTACCAATGTTATATTCAAGGATCTGTTGATTTCATTTGTGGAAATGCTAGGTCACTTTATAAGGTACGTACTTCCTACCTATCTACTAATGTTGCTCGGACTCTCCAATAATGTTGTTGTGCTTGTGTCGTACCCTTCAAATATGTACTACTTTTGAAAGATCTGACATGCATTATCGACATTTTGGAAGAGTTTTGAACAACATAGCTCTCTACTTTGAAACTACCTCAACCATAAAGGACCATTTTGTCATTTTCTCTACTTTCTTTCTTCAAAACTTTGACTTATTTTTTCTTTTATATTGTTAACAGAATTGTACTCTACATTCAATAGCCAAAGGGTATGGAGCAATTGCAGCACAACACAGAGACTCAGAAAATCAAGATACTGGTTTTTCTTTTGTTAACTGTAAAATCAAGGGAAGTGGCAGAGTCTTTTTGGGCAGAGCATGGGGAGAATATTCAAGAATTATATATTCCAAATGTGATTTTGATCCTATTATTGATCCAAAAGGTTGGACTGACTGGAATCAACCATCTAGGCGCCAGTAAGACTCGAGACTTCTAGTTAAGAATAGAGATATCATATTTAACCCACCTAGTTGTTCTTGTCTGGTATGACGAATAGGTATTCAGTGAATTTCGAGTATCAGATAGTGAAGATTGATGATAATATCTAAGTGTTGATTAACACAACCCCTTTTGGTGGATATTGACAAGTGACCACTGAATATTAGGAGTAAGCAATGATCTTCTTGAGATTGATCTGTCTTAAAAAAAATGACTTTTTTCTGTGTTTGCAGGCATACAGTGTTTGGAGAATACCAGTGCAGGGGCAGTGGAGCAAATAGAGCAGGTAGAGTGACATGGTCCAAGACACTCAATGAATCTGAAGCAGAACCTTTCTTGGATGTAAAGTTCATAGGTGGACAACAATGGCTCAGACTCTGAACTTTCACACTTCAATTTTCTGTGTGCTATTATGCAAATTCATTCAAAAACAGAACTAAATTGGCTTATGAGCCCTCAATTAGACATAGGGGCGGCTCAATAAGATCGGTGGTCTAAAGCCATATAGTGTGACAATGATTTCACCATAAAATACTGCATTTACAACATGCAAGGTTCATAGTATGTATCTGTCTATTACACTGTGCAACACACTTGCACAACAATTTGACTCAATAGTGGAACGTTACAGATATCGTAGAAGATCCTAGTAATTAGAGAGTTTATAATAGCTAGAGCATCTCCAGATTCTAATAAAGTAGTGGGAACTAATGATAACCTGTACACCTAAGACACTCGATTCCTAACACTAAGAGCAAACCTCATTCGATTTCCATCTCTATGTACAGTTGAACAGCATCAGTACCTAGCAACAAACTGGAATCTGTTTCGGTGGTAATACATCACGCCACCATATCCATTACTTCTGTTTCGCATTTCCCCCCATCAATCTCAGGTTCTGATGATTTTTCCACATTGCTGTCCTTGTTAATGTCGTTGTCAATGTCCGTGTTGTAAGAATCATTATCATCGCTAAGTTGGCAGTCTAAGTCATGCTTGTCGCTGCCACTGCTGCTGCTGTTATTACAATCATTCTCATTGGATTTGTTTTCAGTTGCATGCTTCTCATCCCTAATCAAGTCTATATCTCTAGTGGAGTTATCAGTTAGTCGCTTTTCTGTAATGCGATCTTCTTGCTTCTCAATATTGACACCGATTGAATGTTTTGAATGGTGATCAACTGATCTTGCTTCTGTAGAACCACGAACAGCTTCTTCATCCACGCTACTCGCGTGAATTTTATGATCCATAGGACTAGCACGCTGGCGCTCTGAAGTAATACTTGATGAAATCTTGGTTTCTTGGATCAAAGATATCATTGAAAGAATGTCTCTGTTTGTCTCGATATCTACCCATCGATCTCCCACCCAATCCCTTGAGATTCTTAGATTCTTTCTATCTATATTCAAGAACATCCTCTCACCTGATAACAAAAGAGGAGAAAACAGTTTATGAAGTAAATAAAGAGAAATGTTTGCTTAACGCTAGCAATAATATTGAAAAACAAAACTCACCAGGAACATAAACTCTATAGGTTTCCTTTTCTGATTTGTCTGCGTCGACAATTATTCCTTCCCACCAACCATCACTCCACCAGGCATCAATAGGTGCTCCCACATCAAAGGCAAGATCTTCCAGGTCACAAGGGCGGGAAGGCCTGATTGTTGGACGGTTAGAGTTTCTCATTCCAAGTTTATCAGGCTTGGCTAGTCTAAATGTAGGGATCCATTCCTATAAAGTTGATGAATGTGTAAAAATGATGTTAGTTTCCAAAACGTAACAATATTAACAAAATTTCTAGTTCATCTTGGTCCAGAATGATAAAATCATATTTCTCTCCAAGTTAAAGTTTTTAACATGTAATGAAGTACAGTGAAAAAGTGCTGGGGAATACCTCAAGGTTTCCACATCCATCTTCATCCTTAATATCATCATACTTTATCTTCATCTGTCTCCGGGATATTTCCACAACGGTGCATCTGAACCAGCAGCCTCGGATCCCACTATCTTGGCTCAGACATTCTATCTTCTCATTAACCACAAACTTAGGAGTATACCAGAGCTCACTTCCAACATGCTTATTGGAGTTAAATTTCCTACTTAAAAAACCATCTTTGAACTTCTTGTAAGACTCTTCATAAGCTGTCATCTGATGCTCCTTATATTTCTTTCTTGGCCTTTTAGCTCCAACTTTTACATCATCCTTAGCACTAAATTCTTCGTCTTCAAAGAAATCTGGACTGAAACATGAGAAAATTGATTGATCAAGGTAACCGCGCAATTTACCTAATTCAAAAGGTTTTACTCTGTTGCCCTTAAATTGTCTGAAGCAAAAATGTACTCTTGTTAGCAAATCATTTGGGAAAACAGCTACACATTTCTCATAATGTTCCCGAGTTAAGACAATGGCCGGACCATCAATACACTCTGCACTAATGACCTGAGCATAAGGAGTGATGAAAACCTCTCTAGGATGAGGATTTCTTAAAGAGACAACCCCTCTCACTTCCCTATTAAAGTGGAACCATCTCACTTTGACTTTTTTCTGGCCCTTCCGGTCCTCATACATATCTTCAAGATATGCAAGGTACTGATTTTCCTTTTCAGCCATGACAAAGACGAATGCATGTACCTGGAACACAGAAAAGGAAACAGCCTTAATAGCTGTAAACTAACAAATAGGTATGCATAAGGTATAGAGGTGCAGCATTAAAGAAGTCAGGTCATCTTTCTAAAGGGGTCAAGGAGGAAACTTTCTAAATAGCATAAACTTGAAAAGGTTCATTCGATACATTTTACTTGTTTCAACTTTCAAGAGCTTAGATGGTAATCTATGTAAACCAAATAGGCATGATTGGGAAAAGGGAGGAACAGCACAGATGAATCCATGCTTTAATTATGGCAGTCAAGAAAACATTTTGAGCACAAACACAAAGTGTCACTAATATTTGATAATGCCTCTTGTGTAAATAAGAGCTAAATGATAATCCATGTGTAATGCTAAACCCTGAATCATCTCCATACATTTGGACACAGTTTGCAATTATTATTTTTTTGACAAAGGTAACAGGACTAGTTGGCAATTTGTCATCATTAAAATTAGAGGGAACAAATTAGAAGGCAATTAATTTGCTATCCCACAAGGCCACAACTGATGTCAGACTCTTAACACCTTGCATGCCCAAAACGGAACATCTGGAAAGTGGATGAAAGATATAACATGGGGACCCAACATCAACTTAAACCAACACTTAGATAGGTTTGACTCTGTTGTAAAGAAAAAGAACATTGAGCCTAATACAACCCCAAAATCTAGCTCTTGAGGGTGAGCATTGCTCAAAACTATATAAGGAGACTAATTTCCCGTTCCAAAATGACGGGTGACTCCAAAAATATATTATATCTTAGCCTTCTTATCAAGTATATTCCTGGAATAAGTTTGTTCAGCATCTAAGAAATTTCAAGTAAAACATCTTCAGCATTTCAAGTAAAACATCTTAAGCATTTCAAGTAAAAACTTCATTGTGAGACATTCATCTAATTGTCAGTCCAGGAAACTTACAGCGATTGTGATCCCATTCCGGGAAAATGTTGGGTAGTGTTTGAGCTGTTTACTACATATCCATGGTTCACCTGACCAAACTATGTCGGAAGAATGAACTCTCAAGTTTCTTGTTATAGAACCCTGTCATATGAGATCAGTCAGACATGTCAAACAGCAAGGAAATGACATGTTAGTGGTGAGGGAAACTCGTACCTTGTTACTTGCCATATCTGTTGATTGGACACTGAATAATGGAGACATAGGATCATCTTTCGGTGATTCTGCCATTACATGGAGCACACGTCAAGCTTTTGTTTTTTCCTTCACAGCTATTCTAGACAGTTTTGTTTGCAAATATATACTCTAAAAGTTCAGTGACTTGGAAGTTACAGACATCACATGAAAAGCATATCCAGCAGACACTCTATTACTGTTTAGACTACACGGGAAAGATGAACTAGAGTAAAACCAACATTGCTGGGAATCTGAAAAGAAAAATAACAGTTGCATAAAGCTCACGACTTGCCCCTGCAGTAGAGGCCAAGCCCAGGCAGTGGGGAAAGATAGAAAAGGTTCATCAAAAAGGCAAACATTACAGAAAATCATAGATATCCAAATACTTCACTGCATAACAGCAAATACACAAGAACTTCATTTGTTCTATTTTTATGAAACTTACTTGATGAGAATGTCATAGCGAAAGTCAAAACAAATGAAGCCATGAAATACTTTCTGGTCTTCACTGTCCTAATTTCCTGAATCCAGAAGGACCTCTACCTCTTAGACGAACCATCTTTTATAATACATTAATTAGACAAACTTGTGAAGTAAACCTATCACCTAAGATTAAGAAGGCCAACTTCAGGGAAATCAAAATATACCTCATGACATAGCATATATAAAGCTAATTAGCATAAGTACTTCATTAATCTAATTGGAATTTGATAGTACATACTTGGAAAAACTTGCAAAGTAACTACATCACATTAAAGATTAAAGGCCAACTTTCAGGGAAATCAAAATGGACCTCATGACATGGCATATAAAAAGCTAATTGGCATGAGTATTTCATTAATCTAAATGGAATTTGATAGTATAACTTGGCCCGGAGCATTGATTTCCCATAACGAATAGGCTAGCTCTATCTCTCAATTACCTATTCTATTTTCGAGAAGGTCCCTCAGTTCCTCGGCAGTACCTGAGGTGCATTTAGTTGTCTTACATGAGACAAGGGCTATTCCCTACTCCATGGAAAGAACATGCCCAGAGTAGTCCCACAAAGTGAGGTCTATGGAGGATAGAGTGTAAGCAGATCTTACACCTATCTTAGATGTAGAAAGGTTGTTTCCAATCCACCCTCGGCTCAAGGAATAACGGGTCCAACGCAGTCCAGAAAAAGAAGCAACGGAAGTACAAGAAACAACAGATAATAACAAAAAACAACAGAAACTACAATACGACAGTCGATAGCATGTACTTACTTGAAAAATCACTTTGTAAGTGCTGTTTTGATAGCATAGATGTGAGCCAATTCACAACTTCTCTCCTTGACCTCCACCTGAAGCCAGCATAGACAGAGTCCTCACCTGCATAAGCTTTCAAGAACTCTTCGGAGACGACATAAAACATATGCCTAACACTCCTTTCAGTTCCTACAACAGCAAGAATAGATTCCCCTGAAATATCCTTCAAGAAATAATGAACCACACGATGTCCCCTCTCCTTAGAAACAAATTGCTCCTTCCATTCCACAAAACAGTGGTCATTGCTACTACCCATCTTCAGAAAATACCCAAAATTAGATCTTTTCAACTCAAAGCACCATATCCAGCCTCACATAAACCCTAATCGGTAAACTTCAAGCACTATGCCCCTTACCTAAACTAAACCCCCAAAAAAACAACCTTAATAACCTCAACTACAACCTCAAAAGTCAATCAATTTACAAAAGACACAATCTTGATAATCTACTCTGAAACCCCACCATAAATTTAGCTTCTGGGAACTCAAAGAAACAATGGGTATCTGAAAAAACTCTAAACCAACATCCCTCTACAAAGATCTGAGATAAATTACACATCAAAGTCAAAAATTTCAACAGTTAGACTTAAAGGGGTTTTTGCTGAAGCAAAAATACAACAACCCAACAAGTGAAATAGTCAATAGGCATCAACAAGCCTACAAGTAAACAAAAAAAAGAAACTTGGGTCCAAACTCAAACTCCTTCGTGGGGAAAAAACAGAGAAACTGGTGATGCTGGTCAAATATTAGACAAGAAAAGATTCTTCTTTTGTAACTTTAGCATATATACCAAGAATACACAAAGCTATGATGAAGTATGAGTGTAAAAGACAAGATTTTGAATCCTGGGAAATTGAAAAAATGGCAAGAAAGAGTTGCAGAGTTCACATTCTATGGAGCTTTGATGGTGGTAGCTGGGAAAACCTTCATAAAAGCCTTGATCTTTCACTATGGGGTATTTTATCGTGTAGGCGCTCATAGGCTTTGATCAATGTATCAAGTGGATCATGGGCCCTTTGATTATCTTTGGAGATTCTGATGGATTTGTTGAGTCACTTAGACCCTTGAGGACTTAAAATGTACACTTCTGCCCTACATAGTTTGACTTTTGTGGAAATGTTTTTTTATCGATATTTATACGGAGACATAATACATAAATATGAGTCTTATGTGGTATAATACACGTAGAAAACCATGTAGGATGCAAATTATCATGTAGGTTGCCATGTAGCTTGTAGGACGTGTGTATTTATTTGTGCAATTTTATAAGAGTTTTAGTGTCTATTTATGTACACTCAAAGTTGAAGGGCATAAATGTAAAATAAGGTCAAGTTGAAAAACATATTTAGTTATTTGATATGTGTTTGTACATAAATATGTATCACTTAATTATAATAAATTAGCATATACTCATCATACTAAATTACTTAATCATAATAAATTGATAACTTTGTGTTTGGAGTGAGACGTAATATAAACTTAAGAGGTTCAGTTGAGCTAGTATTTTTAACGCAGATACTAAGTTATGAATTCATAATTATAGAAGTGTAATAGTTAATTAGTGAGAACATAAAGGTTGAATTCATCATGTTTAAATTTTGAATTATTTTCTGTTTGATGTAAATATTGAGTGCAAATAAATATTTACTTTTTATGTGTTGCTATGTTTCCTTTATGTATTGATAATATTTTGATCTCAACGCGCTTGGTCATGAATAATGGAGTAGGTCCAATAATTATAAATATTGAAATTTAATATTCATAAATACTTCTCAAATTCTATTCATTATATCATATTGAATATATTATTGTTAGTGATTTTAAAAATACATGTGACCAACTATATTTTAGTAGTGTCAAGGCAAATATTGGTGAAATATTTGAACTTTTTTGCAATTTTCAACTTCAACCAAATACTGTCCAAACACTTACCAAGTCATTTTTTACTTTTATAGATGAGTAAAGTAGATAGTTCATCCATTATGTAAGGCATTAATTGAACTCATGCAAATGTTGTCTAAAGAAGTTTTAATTGTCTAAAAGTGAGAAAAGAAACAGGACAATTGAATTTTCTTTTTTTATAGAGATGTTAAAGAAACTTACATTTACCTTTTTACTCCATATTTACTCAAAGCGCACAATTCAATGCAGTAAGCTTCTATTATATGTAAAATTCTAGAAAGGATCGAATCACATGAATCTATTGTACACGACCTTATCATGCAGTACTCTTGCTTGCAATATGTAAAAGATGATCTTTACTATATGGAACTAAATTTTAGCAATGATGCACAAAAAACTTTGATATTCTTGAAAATAATTCCATTAAATAAGAACCACAACTTTTAGTTTGTACATTTCACTCTCAATATCCATGTATACAAATATTTTTAAACAACCAAAAGTATTCTCAAAATAAAATGGTAAACTATTATGCTGCTTCTGCCAAAATAATCATCAAAGCACAAACTCAAGTGTCCCATATCATCACCACAGCAATTATCCCAACACCTAACAAAACAGCCAAAAACTTGAAATGAGGCTTGTCAATCAAGACCATTTTTTGAGGTTTGTATCCCTTGGAAAGCAAATGATTAATGGATACAAATATGAAAACCCCACAAGCCAATCCCATTGATATTGCAAAGATCCAGTCTGCAACAACTCCTTGAGTTGTGGCATCGATTATGATTCCGATGGCAATGCCAATTGGACTAGAGATGGCAAAGGCAAAAGCATAGGCCGCGCATGATAGTAAAGGGCGATTTGGGATCATCCTAAGTAGAGCTATTCCCATTGCAATAGCAGCAAATATCTTGTGTAAACTGACAGTCCAAAGAGCTCTCCAAGCATCGGCTTGTGAATCTGCAACACCAATGGCTATTCCCTCAAAGACTGAATGGAAACATAGTGCAACGATCAATAAGATGCTATCACCAAGTGAAGAAGCTGTTGCAAGAGGTGCTTTAGAATAGTCATTTTCTCTGCCATCAGAGACCTATGAAAGCAATCGAGACAAATCTAATTAAGCCACTCAAACAAGAATGGATTTTTCTCCAAAGTAGTGGACTCTACCAATTAGATTCAAAGAATAAAAGGAATCCGAGAACACAAAACGGTTCTTAGAGGGAAACAGATACAAAATCAAGCTCTTCTCTAACCTGTGACTGCCCTTGTGCGACTGTTCCATTGCTTTTTCCATTTTCAGTATCTCCTGGAACACAACATGGGATTTGAAGTATCAGCAAAGAGTTCTTTATAGTAAAAGTTAACTACTATACAACAGCATAAAAGGAATTTATACGATCAAGGCTATTAAAAGGTAATTACAGGTTACTACCCATAACAAGTGAAGTGTGTAAATCAAAAAGTAAGTTTCATCACATTGTCAATGGATATAATTTAAAATCCTATTGCAAAATGGATAATCAGCACAATGGTTCGAAAAGATCACCACTTTTATAGTAAACTCCTTGATATGGGAAGCTAAACAGAAATCAACATAATTTCCAGTCGATCTCAAGCTAAAACAGAACTCAAATTCGCATTTCCTTAAACATCATCGACCATGGAACTCTCCTACTACTCAGATTAGACATGGAAGCTAGTAAAAATTCTACAGTCAACCTCAAAATTAGGTGCAGGATACTTTAGAAACAAAAATATCAGATTTTAAGCAAAGCTCCAATTAACTAGAAAAGGCAAGATCTTGTTGATCACTAAGTGAAAGTTTAGCACATAATATTTTTTATCAAACAAACAACATATCCCATCAAACAGCAAATGGAACTATAAAACCACTCCAAACACAAATATGGTTAACATCGAGTACTTTGTCCACGCCAATATGTTTGTCAAACTTTGCTAGCTACTACCAACATTGATTTGCTTGCGGACAAGACTATTGTTAAAGTATGCCCACTACTCTTTTCTTACAATTCAAAATCCTCATCTTTGCCTTCCTCTCACTTCATTGGAGCTAAACTACATACACCCTCGAGGTAGAGCTTGTGTTGTAATAGGAGCCCCTTACGAGACTTAGCCAATTTGAAGAATTATCAAAACTAAATGAGGACTAATTCCTTTTTCCCAAAACTACAGTTTATATATAGAAAAAGCTGCAGAGAAAGTATAAAGTTCAAATTTTTATCTTATCAATCAAAATTCTAAAACAACACATAGTAAAACAATAGTTAATAAATTTGATGAAAGCACAAACCTTGGAGCTGAACATCATTGTTGTTGTTATTGTTACTCTGCTTAGCATAAACAAAACAGATAACACAATCAGCTAACATAGTCATCAAATAACCAGCACATGCCAACATATAAGCAAAAGGGTACTCTTTACTTGTCAATTCCCCAAATGTCTCATTAGCATCACTTAAAAAATGCATAAGCGCAGTTCCCAAGAAAACCCCACCAGCAAATTGTGTTCCAAGAACCAAAAACCCCTCATTCCATTTCATAAAATAAGGTGAAACCCCACCAACAAAAGTCCCAAAGAAGACTATTATCAAACACCATATCTTCACTAAAACCAAAGGCCGAGATCTCAAATGAGGTTTGTCAGATTGTTCAGATAAGCCGGAATCTGAGTCAGCATCTCCGCCGTGTGCAGCGGCGGAGATAATGAGAAGAAGAAAAAGAACAAGAAAGAAGTGTAAACGTGCCATTTGGGTTAGAGAAAATCATTTGAAGGAAAAAATGGAGTTTTTTATAGAAATATTTTTGGATGTAGTACTGCAGGACAAAGAGATTAAGACATGAGAGAGAGAAAACAGCGTACTGCAATGGTGAATTATGAGAGAAAAAAATGGAAAAAATGTGAAAGTATTGTACTACTTACCATAAATATTATTGGTTGAGATTTTTAGTGACTCTTGACAATTCACATACCAAAGGTGTATAATTTATCCGGTCCTTTCAAAATAAGTATTACTTTTGACTCATTTTACGTCCATTAAAAAAGTAGTTCTTTAATAAAAAGCTAATTGAAATAGTATAGTTAACAGTTATTTTAGGATAATTATTTTTTAGGTTAAAAGTAATACTATATTTATTTTGGAACGAATGAATTAACTTTTAAAGCACATATTTTAAAGAAAAATATGAGATTTGGTATCAAACAAAGGCTTTATTGATGCGTCAAGACTCAAGTGTGAACCTTAACCTTAAGAATAAAAGATGAGGCCACAAATCATTAGTGCCAGTTAGTCAACTGGGGCGATGACCAAGACTTTCAATTTTTCTCATTTCCCCACAGCTTAGCCAATCACATTGTAGTATGGGTTAAAATTCGGATTTGATAGTTGGATGTATCATAAGATGAGACGTGGAGATTGAAGATAGATCTGACACAATAAATATAATAACGGTCTTGATACATGAACTTGTTTGGTAGTATCAGAAGGTTCGAGAGTCAAAGCCACAAGCCACAAGATTGGAAACATTTTGATGATCGATCATGATAAGTCCAAAAGTACAATTGCCTTTGAATAAGCATTCCACATCAAGATTTGATAAATTTATGGGATTAATAATTGAACAACTAGTAGTTGATGATCCATTTATTACTTTCTGCTATTAAACTATTTATAATTTGAATTTGAAATAATGAGAAGTTACAACTTAATCTTCAAGTCTACCCCACCCCCAACCTAACCTCTGCCTCCCATCTAATAGGAGAAAACAGAAAAACTATAGTTTTGGTGATCCAAATTGACGAATATAGAAATTCATGTACACAAGAATTAATAATAATAATTTTTTATTATCTAAATTGTAAGAAAATACCACAAAATCATATAGTATCAAGTCAGAGCAGAAACAATATGTTGAATGAAGCTGTCGTTTGGCAATTTTTTTGATGTATTCCATTAATACAAAGGAGCAAATGATGTAATTCATTGCTTGTGAGAAAAAGAATACAGCCATGTTGTTAGAGAAGTAACATTCTTGAATTGAATCGTTTAGTTACACATAATTTATCACAATATCAATTGCTTTTATCCTTTGGAACTTCCAAAAATCAACACTAGCGACGCCAGAGGCGACCAGCCTGCTTTTGCTCTTGCATACGCCTGCATCAACAAAAGAAACTTTAATAAGAAGCATCTTAAGTTCCATGTCTTCAAGGATTTCAAATACAATCCAATAAGCACATCAATATCTAATAAACGAATCAAGAAGAAACTTTACCTATGGTGCTCCTTCGATCGTTCAATAAACTCTTTTGCAATATCATGTCCTTGGTATGAAGCTAATACTGTTCGAATATCAGCTGGCCTATGTTTTCCAACATCTACACACATAAGTTATCGAGTCATTAAAGTGAAATTTACAAGGTGACATGATAAGTACCAGATTATGTATGTCATTTGTTATTGGTATACTTACATTCAAGAAATGGAATAAGATCTAAAAGTGTGGTATCTTCCACATCTCCTTTCCATGGTTTTATTTCTACGCAGTTCTCTGGCTGAAGGCTACTTTCTAATGCGTTACCACTAATATATATAATCCTTGATGGATCCCTATTCAACATGGAAAGGTCCTGCAACAACAGACACAAATGACATGGAAATCTCAACCATTCCGTCTCTTAGTAGTTAGAACATAGGGTAAGGAGAATAAAACATAAAACAAATGAAAAAAAGGTCACATCAAAGAAAGAAAGGAAAGATAAATGGAAATCCCAATTATCACCATTTCCAAGGAGTGGGAAATGAAGCAAGACATAAAAGAAATTAAAAAGAAAAAAAGAAAAGGTGAGGTTGAAAGATTTTCGTGTTGCAGTTGAAGCATAATGAATGGAAAATTTAGAGAATGAGCAAAATCACCTACTCTGTAATGCTTGCCACCCACATATTTAGTTGCTCCCCTTGATAGCCTATACCGAATACACTGCTTTGAATCCAATCTGTCGACAATAGGATCGACATACTGCAAATACCACAAGCCAAAATTTTAACTAGACAACTGGTACAAAATATAGAAAACATTACGAAGGAAGTGAAAAATACCATGTTCTGTTGGTCAGAGTACACAATTATCTCAAAAAATTGAGCTAAGTGTTCCAGAAAATCCTCAACCCCGGGTCTTTTAAATGTTCTCCAGCCTCTCTCACGCTTTTAAAGGACAGGAAGTCATATTAGTGACAACAAAATGAAATGATAAAACAAGCTGAACTTCGAGGGGAAAAGCTCTACCAGTAGGAAGAACCTAATGGTACGACTAATCCTCTATACTCATCATGATCCAAAAAACGAATAGCAATTACGGCAAATTTAAACCACCATGATTAAATAAAATCCGTCTTGTTTGTGACTAGGAATTTTACCTTCCAGTCAGAGTAGACCAATGTCTCACTTAGATCAAGAACAATGGTAAAGACATGCTGCTCCAATGGATGCAAATCTGGCAGGAGCTTGTCTGATAATGGTTCACTATAATCCTAAAGTAATCGACAAGATTTTATTTGTAATTGGGAAGAGATGACATGCAAAAAGAACCAGACTTAGAAAAGTAACATGGTTTAAAAATAAAGATGTGCATAATTACTTACTCGAACTTGTTCTTCAGTCAAGCGCCTTAGATCTAGGTAAAGCTCAGCTAACTTGGCAGGCACTAGAATTTTCAGAAGGGGAGAAAACATACCACCATAAAAGTAGAGAAAGTGTAAGATTAACCCAAGAAAACTACTATAGAATGTATTACAAACAATAAGTATCGGCATAATTAAGAAAATATAGTTATATTATTACAACAAATCATTTACAAAAAAGTGTCTATCAAAATTACTAAGAAAATATAATTATACCATTATAGAATATCATATTCAAAAAAACAGTATCAACATAATTAATGAAGTATATCGTCACATCTTAGAATGAGTATTTTCATCCTTCCTTGTACCAGCTGCCATTAACTCCACGACCCAACAAAAATCAAGCATTGAACACATTTTTTTTTCTATTTTTAATCAGTATTTCTGGAATGTGGGACATAGTTAAATCCATGGATCATGTCAAATTGTTAATGACACATATAGTAAACCACATGTTATACGCCCCAACATGAGGCATTGCAAGGACAGTTCCACATATCATATACAGTCCATAACAAGCTAGTACAAGACAGACAACCCTCATCCCCAAAAGTTCAGCACAAAGCTTTGTGTGCCAACAACAACATAATTCATGACTAAAGGGAACACAAGTTTATGGACACCTCCCTAACTAGTCACCAAGGATATCATGCAACAAGCAGAAAAAAAAATTAAAGACACCAATGTGTATTAGTATTACACCTATATATTGCACACAACTGACAATGTGTGGCAAGCATAAGTTCATGTTTTTGGATAAGATGCAGAGAACTCAAAATAAGAACAAACCTGTCATTGCAGAGGAGTACAACAAAGCTTGAAATTTCTACAAAAAGAATAGGCAACTAAATATCATGAAATTTCTTTAGAAAGATGTTAACCAAATAGAACTTCTGAATCAAAATAAACAGACTTTACCTACTATTGTATTTGAACCAATGACCCCTATCATATGAAACCAATACTCTAACCATTGAGTTAAGTATGTCATTTAACCATATAAAAGAGAATCAAATACACGTATCTAATAAATAGATTACAAATAATATATTACTTTTTTTTTTTTTTGATGAAGTAATTAGTTCTATTGCAGGCATCAAGTAGATGCATAATAGTTACAAAAGCTTAGTAGCAAAAGGTCAGCTCTCCTTTACATTGTTAATTAAGAGTCAGGGAGCTGCCAAAGTTCAAAAATGAATCAGGGGAATCTAGAGGGGATAAATAAACCTAACTATACAAAAACATGAGGCATTTAGCTTTTAAAGATTGGTAGGTAGTTGATATTCCATCAAAGCATCTTCTATTCCTTTCGTTCCAGAAACTCCAAAAAATGGTTGCAGGTATCATCTTCCAGATTCTCTTGATCCCTATTTGTAGGACCGAGATCACTATATGAATAGCAGTGGTGACTCAAGCTAATTAGTGGCCTAAAGCCAAAAATAAATTGGAGGTCTAACTTTTTTTTTTTTTTGAAATCCAAAGTTATTTCTTATTTTTAATGATAAAGTTTTATTTTTTCTATGGTCTTTTTTTTTTAGACAAGGGTAACTTAATTTTTTCTATTGTCTTAAACTAAAAATGTATAATATACCAAAATATTTTTTAATCTTGTGATCTTAAACATGTCAAGTGGAAGTTAAATTTAAAAATTACCAAAAAAGAAAGAAACATTCTTTAATGTTTCGAAACAAACTAAAAGAAAGACACTATATAATTTATTTTTTTGTTATAAAATACTTATAATAATTCTATTATTACTAAAAAAAATGGGGTGTCAAATTTTGGAGCCTAAAACGGATGCCTAATTTTTAAAGGCATTGAGCCGCCCCTGATGAATTGAAAGACGGACTGATCAACTCTACCGTCAATTAAGTATTAAAATAAATAGGTCTTCAAAATGTTCATATGAAAAATTGACAACCTTCTTATTGGACAATCCTAATCTTAGTTGTGCGGACTCTTCACTTTTGATGCCGCACCCGTGTTGGATTCACCAAAAATACACTACTTTTGGCGAATCCGACACACACCCGTTGACATATTTGAAGAGTCCGAGCAACATAGAATTCCTAATACTTCCCAGAAATTGAACTTGATCAATGAAGGAACAATACCACAATTTTTATTACTATTCATATCAAAATCCTTATAATCATAAATTTAACTATTCCTGGCACTAGTATTGTTATAGCAGTGGAATCTATCCTCTATTTTGACTTGTCAGTCAAATCGGATTTCTTCCGTTTCAATGATTTTCTTTGGATCCTAGTCCTACCTTTATCTCGAAAAAGGGAAAGAAAAAGGACGCCAAAAAGTAACAAACTCGAACACTACAGTGGAAGTATATTGAATCAAGACCAGTCAGTAAACGCCTTTATCATATATAAATAATGAATCGTCATAGAAATATAAATGAACTTCAGATTTGAAATTCATGGAATAGACAATATGGATGGAATTATCTATAATGATGGCAAAGGGCCCCTAGTTCGTCTCTTCAACTAATCAAATTGGCCAAAGGTGTGTGTTTATGAGCCCAACTAAATTTCTACCAATATCTGTGCATTGTTAGAGAAATACACGTTTCTAATGGCATTAACATAGCCTATCATCTCATTCAAACTCCTTTTCAACTTTTGAAGAGTCCCACATTTACCGACAAGGTAAAAATAAGTAAGCACAAACTAAACATGTGATTTAAAGGAGATCGTTGAAGCTAGGGTTAGCATAATCTATCCACCACTAACTCAAGCTAAATGCTGCCTATATGCATATAATTTCAATCTTTCCTTTTAGATTTAATCGTGCATTACTCTTATGATGGAAATAAACAACTACTTGGTCATCAGTTTAATGGCTTAGGATAACACAAAACACATAGAATGAAATAAATTAGAGTAGATCCAGACTAACATCAAAACCAGATGTACTATCACCAACAGAATAGTTTGCAGATGTACGCAAAGCCTTGGTCCTCTCCTCAACTTCGGTCAACGAATATGCTGTAGATCAAGGATATGTCAGTGTACATGAAACAATAT
>JAJOOR010009550.1:0-40483 GCA_036250505.1 Solanum acaule
CAGATTATAGCAAAATAAAAAAAAAGAACTAAAAAATCTCTTTTTTTCTTTTTTGAACTATATATATAAACAAAAGGCGTAAAACAAAAGGAGTAACACATAAATATGTCATTTAACTTGACCTCAATTTTCATCTATGCTCTCCAACTTTTGGTGTGCACAAGTAGACACTTAAATTTTTTATGAAGTTGAACAAGTAAATACATGTGTCCTACGTGACATAATACACACAAGATGCCGCGTCAGGCATGATTTTACATGTATGACGCCAACTAGCTAGCAAAATAATATATAGGCAGAAAGGGGTGGGGAATGATGGTTTGAGGTGGGATAGTCATGTGATGGGAATTGGGGATGTTGGGTGAGTGCCGAGAGGACAGTGAATTTTAAATGTCACTTATGAAACTTATTTTTCTTATTTTTATCAGAAAGGACCCTTTTAAATGTTTTCTCGTATGCTAATTCGTCAGAGCAGCAATAGCGGTCTTTAGAGCCAACACCTCATCGGTGGCCCCTTGGCCACGCTTGCACATCGCTATCCTAACCGCAATGGCATCAATGGTAGCACTCAAAGGTGTCACAACATCAACGAGGGCTGCCTGAATCATGCCTAGGATGGAGGCCTCAAGTTTGGTGGAACGGAGATGAGCAGAATGGGTTATCTGCCCCATCCAAAGCAATCAACCTGAGTGAGCGGGGACCGAGAGGCAGCAGCAGCAGCAATACCAGATCTGGGAGGCAATGGAGCAGCACAGGAACTAGGAGTATCAGAAGGGACAACACTAGATGTACCTGAAGGTCCAGGGTCCGGAGTAGGCAAAAGTCCCTCTGCAGGTAATGCCTCTGTATCCACAACCGGGGAAGTGTCCACCGAGGATGCCTTCTTCTTCTCTGCCTCATCTTTTAGGTACTACGTCTCAAACCTCTGGATGTCAGTAGAAAATGTGGGAATCACTTCCACATCCTTCTTCTCATCTCTAGGTACCCGAGCCCGTCTGCACAGCTCAGTGATCAGTACCAGAAATGGGAGTGTTGACTGCCTATGCTTGGCCCTCATAAGCATCTCTTGTGCAATGATTAGCCCAGGTTCAGTCGTGTCCCATTAATGATACAACCAAGATAGGCTACTTTGGCGTGGCGTAGAATTGACTCGTTCTGGGATGGCATGATGGTACTGCTGATGAAGCTAAACCAATACCTCGTTGCTATGTTAAGCTCTTTTTTCTCAATGTATGCTCCAACCTCAAGCCACCTGGGAGTACTCTTTGAAATCAGAGGAGCCAACCACTTCTTCATGTTGTCCAACATTTTTGTCCTGATCATGTGCTAGCAATCATCCTCAATATCATTTGAGCACTCTAAAACTACATTGATAGCATCGCTATCACACTTCACCTTTTTACCTCTAACAACCACAAAGTCAACTGACTTGAATTTGGCTGCCGGCTTCTTCCCTTGTGATACCAAGGCACTTTAGAATTCTCTAACCCATTTTGGAATGTACGGGCCACGGGGCTTAGTGAATAGCTGAAATTTGTGGGCCCTCAAACAACTCATGATCTCTGGATATCGGTTAATGACACCATCCATCGATAGTCTCTTCTCCTTTATGATGGTCCTCCATCCCTCAGACTTTAGTCTGTTCATAGATCGGGGAGAAGGACCCTGTACTGGTGGTGCTAAGACCACGGCCTGTGCTGGAGTGGGAGAAGGAGTAGTGGTCTGGGATGTCCTGATCCTAGATGGATCATTCAGCCTCTTGGATCACAGCTCCGCTCTCTGGGCTCCTAGTAGCTCATCTTCAGGCACAAAAGTTGCAGTCTGATGCTTCTGGTGCTCACCCTCACTCTCAGAAGTAATGAGGTGAGTGGCATAGATGCCGTCACTGTCGGAGCTACTCTCCGGTGATGCAGGTGCAGGTACCCTTTCTTTTTCCCTTCCCACCAGTTGTGGGGAGTTTTGTAGCTTTAGCCTTAGATGCAGCTGCATCCTCGTTGATTTTTATTCCGTTAGCCCTCTTACGGGTCGGCGTGTCTCTACCAGATACTTTCGGTCTAGCCATATCTTCAAACATATTGTAGAAAGTGAGAAACTATTCAAGCAAATATGCAGAACAATTTGTTGCAGACAGACTCGCCGAACCGGTCGGGGAGTCGCCTAATCGCTTCGGCGAGCAAGATCAGGCTAGCCAAAAGGATTGGCTCAAAATTCTCCAGAATATTTGGCATGTCGGCGATGGGAAGAGCCTTCCGGCGAATCGCCGACAGTAATCAGCAAGCAAAGACTAGCCCGCCGAAATTTACAGTGCATTTTTAAGGGTTAGGGGCACAGAAAGGGCGATCAAGAAGGACTTTCGGCGATTCTCCGTGTGCACTCAGAAAACTCAGGCTTCTCACCGAAAGTTACAGAACCTAAACTCCAAATTTAGCATGAAATTAAAGGCGATAAGGGATATTCGGTGAACCGCCGAGTGGTTCGGCGAGCTCGACCTAGCTCACCAAATGAATCAATATGCCTACTCTCAACCCCGACTTCAAAATTGAACCCCGCTGCCCCCGAAAGCAAAATAAAAACATGCACCCATTCAATTAGTCCTAAACCCATTACACCATGCCCCTGGGATACTCAGAATTCTCTCAGTTTGGCCAAATTTTGCCATTTGACGACTTTTGCCCTTAAGAATGACGTCAACCGCTCAATCATTGGGCAACATACGTCAGTTGGCACAAAAGTGGGTTACTTAGACTTCACCCGACTAGACTCAACAACATTTATGCAACACCCAACAATTTTAATCACTTTTAAGCCCAAAAAAAAATCGGGAATTTAACATTAAAGGCATGATATTCAAATTAAAACAAGCACACACATATACAATTATGATCAGAGAGGCCCAAGACACATCACTACGGTAAGAAATCATTGCATAAGAGTAAAAATTGCTAAATATAAATTCGGGGTTCGGAAAACCAACCTTATCTGTCGATTAAACAAGTTAAAAAGCTAGGGGGCAAAGAACCCAACTCCGAACACAAACTTGATGACTAAAATGTGATAAAAACCAAATAATATAGGAAAAACTATTTCGGGTGTGAGTTTGGAAAGTTGAAAAGTGAGGGAATGTGAAAGATTTTGAACTTTTGAACTTGTGGCCTTTAAAAACCGTTCATCTCTCGCCCATTCGGCGACATAAGTTTCACTCGCCGACCCATTCAGCTACACGCCGAGTGGGCACTTACCTCGCAGAGTTTTACAGGACCTCTAGTTAATGTGGGGGTCCAAACGACGGAAAAAATCTTGATCGCCGACCTGGTCAGCGATTCACAAATCTGCTTTTGGGCTCACCGAGTTTTATAGACTCAAACCTTAGAGTTCCTTGAGTCCAACGATGGTCCAAGTTAGGCTCGCCGACCTCTTCGGTGAATCACTGACTGGACTTTTTGCTCGTCAATCTGCACTTTTCAAACACATCTTACACTTTAACCTACAAAAATCAAGACACGATTATTTGTAAAACAAAACAAAAGTAGTAAAATATGGGTTGCCTCCCAAGAAGAGCCTTAGTTAATGTCGTGGCACGATGCAAGTACTCACTCAAACTTTATTCTTGGGGTTGACCTTAGTGTCACTAGGCAACCCCTCTTGTTGTCTCGGGTAGATATGAGGCAATACATGACCCATGAGGGTCTCTATTAGCTGGATAGATTTGGAATGAGAGGTAGTCATCTCATTTAGCATTTCGACATTCTCCCTTATCTCTTCTAGCATTCTATAATGTTCATTGACCTTTTGGAGAATGATTGAGAGCGTTTCTTCGACACGTCTACCTTTATTGTCCTTAGGCTTTCTCCGCTCATGAGGGGGTATGTATCTATCTTTCCTTTTGCATTGGACTTCAACCTCTAATATGTTTTTGGCCAAATCATCTAGCTGAGTTAGTAGTGTGGCCAAATAGTAGTCTTTCTGTATTTCTTTGTTGGTCTCAGTCATGTGATCGAGGAGTTAGGCTACTATTGCGTAGGGTAGTCTTGTGAGACCACCCGGAGAAATTTGGTCAACAACTCCTCTATTTTCAACGACACTTCATCCAATTCTAAGTATCAACGATCGCTAGTCAGTATAATAACCCACCTAAATGAGTTGGGATTGAATCCCACAAGAAGTGGTACGTGTTTAAGATTCAAAAGTAAAGTACAAATATGTTCTAATCAGCCATATGAATAGACATTTACGATTAAAAACATAATTCAAATTAAGGGGTGACATGAATGTCAAATAACAGAGGGGTTTTGGTTTCAACTATCAACTACAATAATAACAAATAACACGAATTTAACAGTAATGAGACGGGTTCTTGGGATGTGATTCGAATATAGGCTAATATAGACAAATAGGTAATTGCAATTGTTAGTAAATAGCTGTAAATTATTGAATAAGCTAGACTTTACAGGGGATAAACTTTCTCTCGAACAATTTACCCCGAATCAAGTCGGTTTCTCTCGAACACCAACAAGCATGCAAATAATAACAGCCTACGCTTTAGTCCAGTCACTCTCGAGTTGAATGTGTGGAAAAGGGTCTAGGATTAACTCTCTCGAGCTGAACCCATGACAACCCAATACCCACATACCATTAATTCAGTAATCTTGGTTTTAAAAACCTCTCTCTCGAGCTAGCAAAAAACACGAAGGTAGAATTGCATTTGCAACTACAATTCTTTAAATTAAACCACAATTACTGAATGAAATCACTTCTAAATAGCATTTAAACTAAAAATTAGCAATACCCATAAACTAAATCAATCCATAATCACACCCCAAGAATTGGGGTTTTAGCTAGACGTCATAAAAAGATAGAAATTGTTACCAAATTGTGTTTCCATCAACTTGGTATGATTAATTTTGTTTTTACAAAGGTCCAAATTGAAGAATCTCGAAGACCTACTTTCAATTTCTTAAAAATGGAAAGTTTCAATTCTTCAAAGCTAAGGAAAGCTTAGTCTCAATACTCAGAGTTCAAAACTCAAAATTTCTCTAATGAATGTTCAGAATAAAATTTCATACGGAACATAATGTTTGAAAATGTATTTAAAGTCACCAAAAATATGTTGCGAAGGACCATTTGGCGCAGTAAGTCGGGCTCGGCGATCCACCAGTTAACCAATTTCATCTACTTCTTGCGTTTGTCTTCAGCATCCTCAAGGTTTGTATCTTTGGGCGATCTAACACAGCATCACGGAACCACTCGGTGAACCGCCGACTACTCCTTTCTCTCACCAACTTGATTTTCTCCTTCAGGGCTTGGCACACTAGAACTTTAGGCGAGGTAATGGTTATTCGGCGACTCGCCAAATGGACTTAGGGATCACCAGGCTCTCTTTTCTTCCTTCTTTCATCTCTCTTCGTTCCTTTTGAAAGTTACCATCCTTGCTTTGTTCCTCAATCCAAATACCTAGAAATCAAGAGTTTTACATCAGTTATTGGCACAAAACAAGCATTTGAGGACACTAAATACATCCAAATAAAGCCCTAAATGAGTCCAAATCTCGGACTCATCAATTGCCACACCTATTTGCACCAAATCCACCTTCACTTTCTCCATCACTGTCGTTGCCAACAAGGCCTCCCACAATTTGTTGTCAAATCCATGAACCTCACGATGACCTATGCCAACACCAATTAGGTTGTTCCTTGTATCATCAATAAAAAATTTCACCTTACTCTTGTCAGAGTTGTTTCTTTTGTGTTTCTTTATTGTAGACTCCCTCTTCGATATGGAACATTATTATTTCCTTTTCATGGAGCATGTTTGAACAACCCCAACCTATGGATTAATAAGGACAATTTAGTTATAAGTGTCTTGGAGCTTAATTGATGTGATGATACAAGTTAGTGTCATGTAGTTTAGGACGTCGTTGTGAAAATCACGTCTTTCATATATGCAAGGAAAGTCTAGGTAAGCATTTCTTTAAAAGAAACTTGGTCAAACAAGCTATAGTAGTCCAACAAAATGCAAATGATGTAAAGTCTTACCTCTTTTATTTCAGTGGTTTCTTGATCTACTTCAAGCTTGGATAAATCTCTGAATACATATTTTCTTACCTTCACAATAGAACGATATTGTTTGCTCTTATGGTAGTATTAATGCAATCCTATAAGATTTTTGTTAAGAGCTATCTATATATATGATTTTACAAAGTTCAAACTGCAGACATTACAAAATAATAATATTACTAGCTCTCAGTTTTCTTGATATATCATTGGTTAGAGATTCGTTGGTCCTTAAGATAAAAAGTAGCTATATATAATTTTAAATAACTAACAAAAAAAAATACAATATAAAATCCAAAAAGTTTTGAATGTGATAGTATTGTTGTAGTTTAGTAGTTACAACTTCAACTCATTCCAATCTGAAATGAGAAAATAGGTTTACTTATGGCCTATCACACACAAAACAAATGTTGTGATTCTTTTTTTTTTTTGGAAAAAGAAAAGATAAAATAAGAGATAATATAATTAAGTGGAGGATTCACGACAGGTAGTTAGTAAATCCCAATTTGGAACATGACATAAAGAAAGGAAAATGTCATACATGTTGGCGGTAATTTTGATACCTTCCAACTGAGCAACAAACATATATAGCTAGATAGATGAATATATATAATGCATTTGTGTACGTACTTCAAGAAATTAGCAAATATCGACATTAAGATAAAAAGAATACAATATAGAAAAAGTTGAATTTACCATGTCAAATGCTCTATTTTCACACTGTCTCCTTTCAGCTAGCCATCCATATAGCCTCTTCTGGTATTTACGGTTAAGTTTGTAGGGATCACTAGTTGGTTCTTCTGCAGGATCTGTACTAACCTTTTCTGG
Organism: Solanum acaule; assembly: GCA_036250505.1. Classification (NCBI taxonomy): domain Eukaryota; kingdom Viridiplantae; phylum Streptophyta; class Magnoliopsida; order Solanales; family Solanaceae; genus Solanum; species Solanum acaule. The sequence continues at coordinate 6,879 of JAJOOR010009550.1, forward strand.
TTTATAAATGGTCTAACAATTAGCTTCACCTTTAGAAGGTTCAATTCGGAAGATTACATTACGAATGACTGATCTTTTCTTCTTCTCATCAATCATGTTTTCAGATTATCTCTAAGGAATTAAAACAAAAAGTAAAGAAAACTCATGAATAATAGTTGAGAAGTAATGGGGTTTTAATCTAGCTTTTGTACTGGTAAAAAAACTTTGGGGCATCTATAATTAATTTTACAAGAAAATTAGTGGAAAATAAATTTAACCATCAAAATAATAAATTCAAATCATCATTGAATGAAAGGAGTCATATAACACACGTGTGAGAAGAATCAAATATATTCCTACATGGATTTTTTTAAAATAATTTTTTTGAAAATTAATCTAAATTTTTTTATTTTTCACTTTCGTTAGAGGAAAATGGTATATGTGAAAATTTGTATAATAGTATGGGTATATATAAGCCACTTTAATAACGAGGAGTATATCAACTTTAAATGACAAAGTTGAGGGTATATCAGACCTTTTTTTCTCTTAAAAAAATGCAATACGATAAAATATTTATTTTTATGAAACAATAGTAACAACCATCCGAACAAACATAATTACTCTAATCTAGAAAAATTATACCAATTAAGATCTTCTTTCCAGAAAACCCAAATCTTACTGATAGAACAAAACTTAAACTGATTTCTTTCAAGAAATCATCAAACACTTAGGGCACAAATAGTTTCAACTAACAAAACTAAATTATAGTCTCCACTGCCTCTCCCACCTTCGTTGCTGCCACCGTTTGCACCATTACTAGCTCTGTTGTCATTTCCAACTAGACCTCCCACAATTTGTTTAACCTTGTGATGCCAACACCAATTTAGGTTGTTCAAAAAATATTCTTGCTTGTATTTTTCCTTTGGTGTGAATTTTCTTATTTGGCTCTTTCTTCCGAGCTTTCCCTCCAAGATTGAAGATTCGATTTTTGATTTTTGGGAGGATTCTTCTTCTGACATTCCAATAGCCTTTCATTTAAAAAGTGAAGTTTTAAAAATACAAAAAAAAAAAGTTGTCTAATAGCTAGTGTAACATAAACTTACTTTATTTTTTTGTTTGAAATCCCTATTCATGAGGTTGTTCCTTGCTTCACCGAGAAACTTTTTGACCTCCCTCTTGCTAAAGTTGTTGCTTTTTGTTTCTTTGTTGCAGACTTCAAGATGGACATTCTCCTTTTCTTTTCTTTGAGCTTTTTTCAACAACCCCAACCTTTGGTTTAAAAAGGATAATTTAGTGTGTGTATGTGTGTATATATATATATATATAGCACCTTTAGCTTTTTTTTTTAAAACTTGGTCAAACAAACAATTATTATCCAACAAAATGCATATAATGTAAAAGCTTACCTCTCTTACTTCATTAGTTTCTTGATCCACTTCCATCATCAGCTTATCAAAACCTTGGAATATATAATTTCTTACCTGCACAATTGATCGATACTTGCAACCTTTGTTCTTGTGAGTGTAATACTGCAATTCAATAATAATTTTGTTAAGTTTATGTATAGTAATTATTAATACATTAGAAAGTAATTATATTCAAATTCTCTCATTTTCTTGATTTATCATTTCCTTAGAGATTTATTGGTCCTTAGGCTAAGAACAAACTAGATAATTTTTGAATAATTAAAAAGAAAATCATACCTTATAGAACTCTGCATAAGTCTTGAATGTGGTAGATAGTTACAACTTCATTGTAACACCTCGCTAAGTGAAAAAACTAGAATTAGAAAGAGTAATTTTCGAAAAGAATGAAAAATCTGGAAATTTTTTTAATTTATGTTAAGCTTGAGTTTGGGTAAACTTAAAGCGACTATAACTCCTAGCTCAGGATGAGTTAGGTGAGATACAAGATAACGTAGGAAAGATCTTTTAATTATCTTTCCAACGCCGCCGAGTTGCTCGATTTCGAGTTCGTATGAGGGAGATATGCACATTTGAAGTTGGGTTGTCTAGATAAGGAAAGTCAAAACCAGATTTTAAAGGGGTATTTTGGTCTTTTCCATGCCCAATTAAATTATTTCGTTTTTAGAAGTTTATTTGGGGTCTAAACAGGATTATATCAGTTTTCGCTTTACCAAATCATGCTAGGGTTTTTGGAGAAAGAACTCAAGAGGAGAAAGGAGAAGAAAAGTTCAAACATTCAGCAAGTTCTTGTGATTTTGGATGTCGATTTCGCGAAAGATTCATTATTACGAGGTATGTGACACTCTCATAGCATTGGGTTCGTTAACCTATGCGCAAAACATGTTTATTTCAGCATTAATTCGTCCTAAAAGGTTGAAGTTTGATGTTCTTGATATAGTTCTTGAAATTGGCTTTAGTTCTTGAAAGTTGATGGGATTGTTGAGTTCTTAGCCATCTGTTTAATCATTCCACTTCCAATTGTCAAACCACTTCAAATATTGCCTATACCACAAAAGTACTGATACCACTACTAGGTGACTAGCCAAAAAAAATATAATACGCTTATGAAGACCCTTAAACCACTATTCAACCTAATCATTTATTTATCCTCAAAGTGCATCATCAACCCATAACCTCAAACAATTTCTTCGTATCGCTGAACATTCTAAGTATGACCACACATCCTTTTCAAAAGTATATCACTCCAACCTTAGTACCAGAGCTACCATTGAAGCCATACACGACATCACTATTCACATGAGGAACTACGCACGAGTCATCACATAAATGAGAGAGAATGGAATGAAGCGATAAAAATCAGAACGGACAAATGATGCACGATAGAGATTCAAGAAGTGAAGATTATTCTTAAAAGTCATTATAGCCTCTCGAAGATAAGTACAGACGTCTCTGTATCGATCCTCGAGACTTTACTTATACTCGGCTTGTACACATGTGAGACCTACAAACCTGGGGCTCTAATACCATTTTGTCACGACCCAAAATGGACGTGATGGTACTCGTCTTATCCCACCAAGACTAGTCAGCCTAAAACTAAACCATTACAATAAAATGCGGAATTTTTTATAATCAACTCAAAAATACCCCCAAAATTTGGTTGTCACGTGTACAAGCCTCTAACCTGTTATAACAAAGTTGAAAGAAAATACATGTTTTGAATGACATTGTTTCTAGAATAGAAAAAGATCATAATTAAAGAGAAAGAAGGTTCATTGAAATGACAAGCAACTACCTCACAAACATCCACAGGAAGACTCAAACAAGGAGAAGAGAAAATATCACAAGGGTCCGGCCTAGAAACTTACAAAAAAAATAGTAGCAAGGGGTGAGTACCAAACCACACGGTACTCAGCAAGTAAACCTCTAAACACAAGCTAAGGGGATAGAATATGGGTACTCCTTACACCCCAACCGAACCTCCACAACTACAACTTGCATAAAACCAGCCCAACCTAACAGTTCACAATTTACAAGCTTATATCTCAACAACAACATTTTAACAATCACATATTCTTAACAACAAGCTCAATATTCATCAATTACAACCTCCACAACTACAACTTGCTTAAAACCAGACCAACCTAATAGTTCATAATTCATATAGCACACAACTCAACAACAACACTCTAACAATTGCATATCCTGAACAACAAACTCAATATTCATCAATCAAAGTTCCACAGAAGGCACTCACAAGATCAGCAAAACACAATATCAAGTTCACTAATGATAAATATGTGTAATGCAATGGAATGCAATGTCAAGTATAGTGATGCATGTCTGACCTAGTGATATACACACATTGTCTCTCAGTCTGGGACCCATGGGGGACATATTTGTCCATGCATACATCGCGACGTGTGACACAACCCTCGATAATAGTAACAATCACGGAGTGTGATAAGATGTTTACGCTATCAAATATGCTTCATCCAATACTAAGCATCAGCGATCGTTCAACAATAATTTAACCCAACTAGTGAGTTGGGGTCGAGTCCCAAGAGAGTGTTCAGAATCGAGAATCAATAGGCAAGTAAGAATATGCTCTTGTCAATCAAAGCTAAAAATATTTATGAAGAAAAACATAGTTTAAATTATAAGTGACACAAGTGTCAAATATAAATGGGTTTTTGTATTATCAACTAAAACAACAAATAACACGAAAATACGAATATAGAGACAAGATTCTTGGGATGTGATATGATTATGTCAAAGGTAAACAACCGGGTAATTGCAATTAATAGTAAATAGCTTCAATTTAGTGAATAATCTAGACTTTAGTAGGGATAAACTTTTTCTCGAACAATTTATCCCGAATCAAATTGGTTTCTCTCAAACACCAATAAGCGGCAATGAAGCACAACCGTTGCTTTAGTCCATTCACTCTCTCAAGCTGAATGTGTGGAAAAGGGTTTAGGGTTCCCTATCTCGAGCTGAACCCATGACAACCCAATACACACAGACCATCGATTCAGTAATTTTAGTTTTAAAACCTCTCTCTCGAGCAAGGCAAAAACACGAAGTTAAGATTGTATTTGCAACTACACCCCCATTAAATTCAACTACAATTACTGAACGAAATCACTTTTAAACAGCAAATAAACTATCAATTAACAATACCCAGCAGTTAAATCAACCCATAATCACACCCCAAGAATTGGGGTATTAGCTAGACATAGTAAAAAGGTAAAAATCGTTACAGAGTTGTCTTTCCATCAACTGGTAGGATTTATATAGTCTTTACAAAGGTCTAAGATGAAGAATTTTCAACACCCACTTCCAATCTCTTAGAAATGGAAATCTTCATATCTTCAAAGCTACGGAAATATTGTCTCTCTATTCAGTTCTAAGCTCTAAACTTCAAAAACTGAACAATAATATGATTCCACACAAAATCAGATCTTTAAGCTAAAAATTTAAACAAGTATTTATAGTTGTCAAAAAGTGTAATGCGGAGGTGCAGTCGGTGCAGTAAGTCGGGATCGCCGACCCGATTGGCGATCCGCCCTTTGGTCATTTTCATCGCCGTTTTTCTTTTGCCTTCAGCATATTCATATTCTGTAACTTTGGGCGATATGGCACTGCATCGCAGAATGTTCGGCGACTCGCCGACTGCTCCTTTCTCTCACCGACTTGATTTTCTCCTTCAGGGCTTGGCACACTGGAACATTAGGCGAGGCCAAGGCCGTTCGGTGACTCGCCCAATGTGTTAGGCGATCCTCAGACCTTCTTTTCTTCATTTTTTCAGCTGTCTTGTTCCTTTTTACTCAATAGTGTCTATGCTTTGTTCCTCTAAACAAATACCTGAAATTCAAGGATTTACATCAGTTATTGGTACAAAATATGCATTTGAGGACACTAAATCTATTTAAATAAAGCCCTAAATGAGTCCAAATCGTGGACTCATCAACACCCCCAACTTAAACTTTTGCTTGTCCTCAAGTAAAACTCAAGTTTAGTAGTTCAAAAAAGATGTCTTAAACAGTGCTACACAAGATTCAATCATGAATGCACACAAATAGACTAAACTTACTCATGCAAAGATCAATTGTGCACTCAAAGAGTCAAGTTGTGACTCACCAATATCAAAGAATCTCAAGCTCATAATACTTGCTTCAAATGCAAGTTCAAGCTCATTAAAGGTACTCAAATGCCCTCACACAAAGAATGATTCCATATTCACACACAATGGTTCAATAATTTAAAGTTCCGGAATCAAATGCAACGCTCATACTTACAAAGATGAACACATTTTATGATTTCACCCATAGGTTTGCTTGTATTTTCCAATCAACATTTGTTTCTACTCACTCAAGATCAAAAAGGTATTTTCAAGGCTTGTAACGGGGCTGAGTGCAAAGGTATGGTCATTTAGGCTCAATGTCTATAGTCCTCATGAAATGTGGTGTGAACAACACTTCCTTTCCTTTTCTTCATCATTTTTCATTCGTCCTCACAAGTCATCCCATTATTCACTTTCCATGGATTGTTGGAAACTCCATTTTCTTTTTCATCTTCTTTTCTTTTTTTTCTTTTTTTTGTATGGAGGGGTTCCATTTTTCTCAAAACATGGGTAAATGGGGACTTTCTTACACATCTTGATTTACCTTCTCTTTTCACCACACCCCCAACTTAGGCTTTTGGCCTAAGTTGGCTATTCAGTCAAATCACAAATCATGAGGATTATTGGTATTGGATCAAGAAAAGGTCACAATATTTTCATCAAGTTTCTTCCAAGAAAGGGTTAAGGCTCAAGGGTTGCTAAAAAGGAGTTCACACACTCACAAGGTAAGCCACAAAAGATGTATAATGACAAATTGTTTCAGACTCTTTAAAGTTGCCTAAGATCATATCAAGATATTGCATCACTTAGTCAACCGGACCAACGGGGCAAATTCTAGGTGTCCTCACACATGGTTCACGGTTAGCTAATCACACAAGGCATTGACACCATAGTCAAAAGAGACTCCACACTTTCGCTAGTGTGCAATATTCATCGGAAGAGACTCAATTCTATACTTGGCTAGTCACAACGAGATGAAAGAGTTCACATATTGGCTACGCAACTTCATTTGGCCTCATCATAGCCACAAATTCATTTTTGTTCAATTATGAGCACTATTCAAGTCATCGGTATTGATCAAAACCGATACTCAAATTGGCAAAAGAATAGCCACTTTCAACACAGATAAGAGATAGGACAGATTTTTCAGAAGGGATCCAAAAATCAATTGCAATTAAAACAAGGAGCCACAAGCTCAATCATCCACAATATGTAATATAAAACACAAGATAAAGCTCAAATTCCAATAATATAAACAAAACCAATCAGGTCACAGAAAAGGTGGGCCTCATCTCACCACAAATAAAGTCATTGTCCTCAAATGCAAATAAAACAAAATATCCATAAGTCAAAATAAAGAAAGACAAAGAGGGAGGTAAAGAGGGGATCCTGTCTACGCATTCGCTCAATCTATCTGGGCATCAGTGCCCGGTGCATCAGTCTAGACTTAGGCATCAGTGTCCGGAGTCATCTCAGAAGGACCAACAGTACCAGACCCACTAGGAGCTACCAATGGTGTATCCGCAATAAAGGTCTACACAACTGCATAGAATCCCCGGGCCCATGAAGGAATATAGGGGCCTCGGGGAGTAGTCTCACTATCAAAATTAGACCTCTTGTCCTTTCCTTTATCTCTAGGTGGAGGTTCTTTTCTTCCTTTCTTGGGGGAATTTGGCCCCCTTCATTTATTGTGATACCCCGTGCTCTTTTCCGGGGTGGCATGTTCCTCCCAGCAACTTTTGGTATAGCCATGTTTGCAAAACATCGTGAAATTTTTTTTAGAAACATTTCAATTAAACTCATAGAGGAATAATTGCAGACAAAATATCTGAACAGATCGGTGAGTCACCGGATCACTTTGGCAAGCTAGATTGGGCTCGTCGAAAGGATTGTCTCAAAATTCTCTAAAAAATTTGACAAGTCAGTGATGAGAAAGGCCTTTTGGCGAATCACCGACATCCTTCGGCGACCTCACGCTTCTCGCCGAAAGTTACCGAGTCAAACAACACATATAGCCTGAAAGTAAAGGCAAGATGAAGAACTTTGGTCAACCGCCGAGTGGTTTGGTGAGTTCGACCCAACTCACCAAACGACCCAACGTCCCTACTTTCAACCCATCATCTCAAATTCAACCCCGCAACCCCCGAAAACAATATCAAAGCATGCACTAGTAAAATTAAAGCAAGACCCATAACACCCATTACCTCGGGATACTCAGACTTCTCCCAGTTTTGTCAAATTTGGCCAATTGATGACCTTTCCCTTTAAGAATGATATCATCCGTTCTATCATTAGGCAAATTACGTCGTTTGGCACAAATACAGGCTACTCAGACTTCACCCAACTAAACCCAACGACATGCAAGCACATCCCTATGAAATTTAATTCATTTTTACGCACATAAATACGGGATTTCCACATTCAAAACATTACAGGCAGATTATCTAATTAAAACAGGCATTTAAACATTCTAATCCTATCAGAGAGGCCCAGCACACTTTAACAAGATAATATCGATGCAAATGAGTACAACTTCAATAAAAATAAACTCAGGGTTTGCAAAACCAACCTTTTATGTCAATTAAATTGATATTGAAATGCTAGGCGGCAAAGTATTCCCAATCCCGAGCACAAATCAACAACTAAAATACTTATAAAATGCAAAAATACTGAAAATAGTAAACAGGTGAGAGTTTGGGAGGATTAAAAGTGAGGGAAAATGAAGATTTTGAAAGTTTCAACCTTTGACCCTTTAATAACCGTCCAGTTTTTGCTCATTCGGCGATATTAGTCGTGCTCGCCAACCCACTCAGCAAAACACAGAGTGGTCACTTACCTCGCCGAGTTTTACAGGACTTCCAGTTAATCTGGGGGTCCAAACGGAGGACTAGATAGAGATCGGCGACCTGGTCGGTGATTAGCCAATAATTTCTTTGGCTCAACGAGTTTTACAAACTTCACTTTGAAGTTGTCTTGAGTCCAATGAAGGTCTAGGTCGGGTCGTCAACCTCTTCGGCGATGCACCGAGTGGACCTTTTGACTGCCAACCTACACTTTTCAACAACTTTCCCGCTTCAACCTACACAAACAACACACCATTATTTCTTAAAGCAAATATAAAGCAATAAAACCCTGGGTTGCCTCCCAAGAAGCTCCTTAGTTAACATCGTGGCACGACCCTAGTCCACCCTCAATCCCCATTTTTAGGGTTGACCTTAGTATCACTAAGTAACCACTCTTGTTTGTTTGGGTGGAGATGAGGCCATACATGATCCACGAGGTTTTCAATTAGCTGTATAGATCTGGAATGAGAGCCAATCATCTGATTTAGCACTTCAACATTCTCATTCATCTCTCTAGCACTCTATCTTGCTCATTGATCTTATGGAGAATGATTAACAGTGTATCATCGACACGTCTACTCTCATCGTCCTTAGGCCTTCTTCGCTCATGAGGAGGGATGTATCTATCCTTCCTTTTGTATTGGACTTCAATCTCCATTATCTTTTTGGCCAAATCATCCAGTTGAGTTATCAATGCGGCCAACATGAAGTCCCTCTCTACTTCTTGGTTTGTTTCAGCCATGTGATCAAGCAGTTAGGCTGCTATCACATAGGGTTGTTGTGCAATACCACCCGTGATGAGTTGATCAGCCAACACCTTGTTCTCGGGACCAAGACTTCTGTAAAAACATTCCAGGAGGACTACATCGGGAATTTCATGAGTTGGGAATTGAGCCAGAAAAGCTTTAAACCATAGCCACGACTCATGAATCCGTTCACCTTCCAATTGTTTGAACGTTAGGATGCGATCCCTGAACATCTTCACTTCTAATGGAGGAAAATCCATTTGTTCGCAATTATTGCCCGACATGCTCACCTCCTCTATTTCAAAGCACAAGCACACAAAACAAAACTAAAAATTAAGTATCACTACAACTAACAAGAACAAAATCCAACTTAACTGAAAATTCTCAACTAACTCCATTACCTGGCAACGGCGCCATTTTGATAAGATGTTTACGCTATCCAAGATTCTTCATCCAATACTAAGCATCAACTATCGTTCAATAGTAATATAACCCAACTAGTGAGTTGGGGTCGAGTCCCAAGGGAGTGGTTCGTAATCGAGAAACAATATGCAAGTAAGAATATGCTCTTGTCAATCAAAGCTAAAAATATTTACGAAGAAAAACATAGTTTAAATTATAAGTGACACAAGTGTCAAATATAAATGGGTTTTTGTATTATCAACTAAAACAACAAATAACACGAAAATACGAATATAAAGACAGGATTCTTGGGATGTGATATGATTATGTCAAAGGTAAACAACCGGGTAATTGCAATTAATAGTAAACAACTGCAATTCAGTGAATAAGCTAGACATTAGTGCGGATAAACTTTCTCTCGAACAATTTATGCCGAATCAAATTGGTTCCTCTCGAACACCAATAAGCGGCAATGAAGCATAGCCTTCGCTTTACTCCATTCACTCTCTCGAGCTGAATGTGTGGAAAACGGTTTAGGATTCACTCTCTCGAGCTGAACCAATGACAACCCAATACTCACAGACCATCGATTCAGTAATTTTGGTTTCAAAACCTCTCTCTTGAGCAAGCCAAAAACACGAAGTTAAGATTGTATTTGAAACTACAACCCATTAAATTCAACCACAATTACTGAACGAAATCACTTTTAAACAGCAAATAAACTATCAATTAACAATACCCAGTAGTTAAATCAACCCATAATCACACCCCAAGATTTGCGGTTTTAGCTAGACATAGTAAAAAGGTAGAAATTGTTGTTGAGTTGTGCTTCCATCAACTGGGTAGGATTGATATAGTCTTTACAAAGGTCTAAGATGAAGAATCTTCAACACCCACTTCCAATCTCTTAGAAATGAAAATCTTCAAATCTTCATATCTTCAAAGCTTCAAAGCTAAGGAAATATTGTTTCTCTATTCAGTTCTAAGCTCTAAACATAAAAAACTGAACAATAATATGATTCCACACAAAATCAGATCTTTAAGCTAAAAATTTAAACAAGTATTTCTAAATGTCAAAAAGTGTGCTGTAGAGGTTCAGTCGGCTTAGTTAGTCGGGATCGCCGACCCAAATGGCAATCCTCCCTCTGGTGATTTTCATCGCCGTTTTGCATTTGCCTTCAGCAACTTTATGTTTTGTAACTTTGGGCGATATGGCACTGTATCGCGGAACCGTTTGGCGACTCGCCGACTGCTCCTTTCTCTCGCCGACTTGATTTTCTCCATAAGGGCTTGGTACACTGGAACATTAGGAAAGGCCAAGGTAGTTCGGTGACTCGCCCAATGGGTTAGGCGATCCTCAGGCCTTCTTTTCTTTGTTCTTTCAGCTTCCTTGTTCCTTTTTACTCAATAGTGTCCATGCTTTGTTCCTCACCAAATACCTGAGATTCAAGGATTTACATCAGTTATTGGTACAAAATATGCATTTGAGGACACTAAATCTATTCAAATAAAGCCCTAAATGAGTCCAAATCATGGACTCATCAGCGCGCGATACGTCCCTCGAAATATAGTATCCATCACGGCACGCAATACGTCCCTCGAAATTGTACATCCTCTCTAATTTCTTATTCTTTCTCAATTCACTTAACACTTGTCACAACCCTGTCTCAGAACAATGCAAATGACATGTTCACACAAATAATGATGTGATGACCATTTTCATAACATTGCACAATTCACAATAACACAATCATGATGCAACATCAACAATGATTCAACAAGCCTTTCAAACTATTCTCAACACATCACACACAAACAATTAATCACATTGTCTTTTGTTACCTCTTTTTCATCATTAGAATTAATCGATGAGGACAAGTCGACCCATCACCAAGTCTCATTACCCCCAAACACATATTACAAGGAAATACACGAATTCCATACACTTAACAAGGGTTTAGAAATCCACTTGCCTCAAATAGTCGAACAATCACTCCGGGACTTGAGCCGTCCCTTTCATTGTACTTCCAACTCAAAGCAATCTATTCAAATTAATAATCACAATAAGATTTCGAAACTAACAACATCCACATTACTATAGGTCTAACCTAGACTCAAAAACCCAGTCAAATCTATAATAAGGTTCCAAAATCTTGATTTCAACCAATAGGTCAAATCTCATATTTTCCAAATTTCAAGCCTAGAGTTAAGTCTTAACCCATTCAATTATTATAACTTTAAAGGTATTCAAGTAATATAATACCCCTAATATTTAATTATATATCCCAATAAATAAAAACTTGAATCATAATATGATAATAATAAGAGAATTCATAATCAAAGTCAAATTATTTGATACTGACTAAACCACCGAACTCAAAACTAATCCATAATTCTTGTACAATACAAGGGTAACATTTAATGATAAATTATCCTACCGATTCTCACATCCTCTCATCATTACCTCATTATTAACCCATTCCCATCATTTGTACTCATCAGTAGTTATCAATAATTTAACCATAAATTCATCTACCGAAATTGTAGTTACAACATCAATTAAGAATTTTACACGATTTCCAACTTCTTTCCACAATTGCCAATGCCATTATAATAATAGTAATAATAATAATAATAATAATATAATAATAGCGAAATATACATGTAGTCCAACATACAAATCTATAGGTTGAGGTATGATTTACCTGAAGCAGCGCTCGGTTCTCTTCAGCCGATCAACGTAGGTAAATATTCTGCCTCTTTTTGTTTTGGTAAGTAATTAAGTATTAAAAGTGATAAACCCCTAACTTAGCTTAATAAATATGGGCCAAGTAATATATGATATTTAAATAAATTATGGACTTAACCCATTAACCACCAACTAAAATTAATTATTTGAAATTACCCGTCAACTAAACAATCGTAATTAACCAATAACTCAAAAATTTCCAAAAATGACCTTTTGGGTCATTACACCAACGCTATGTGAACTCACATACCTCGTAGGATCACCCCTTGACGAAATCCACAAGCGATATTTGAAGATCTTGACGATTCTTTCTCCTTCTCCTCTTTTCTCCTCTTCTTTTTCTCTTCTCTAAAATCCTAACTCAATATTGTAAAAGCGTAAACTAAATCCTATCAGTTTAGATCTCAATTAACTACCAAAAAACCAAATTAAGTCATGGGGAATGAAAAAGACCATAATGCCCTTCTAAAATCCGGATTAGACTTTCCTTATTTGAACAACTCAACTTCAAATGAGCATATCTCACTCAAACGAATTCGGAATTGAGTAAACTCAGTAGCGTTGGAAACATTATTCCAAGATCTTTCCTACGATATCTAGAAAAATGCCTAACTCATCTTGATCTAGGAGTTATGGTCATTTAAAATTTACCAAAACCTCAAACTTAACATACTTAACAAATTTTTTTCCAGATTTTTATTCTTTCCAAAAATGACTATTTCCAATTTTTTACTTCTTTCTAGTCCTTTCAATTAGCGAGATGTTACACGCACGGTCATAAATAATTGCATCAACTAAGGAATAATCCTTTACTAATATATGAATATTAAAAATATAGGCTCTTCAAAAAAATAATATTAAGAATATTCTAATATGAACTAGAATACTCTACCTTTTCACAACAACTTTATCTCGTTCCATACCTTTCTTGTAGATTTATCATTCAAACTGTAGATGTGTGACATTATATAAAGACATAAAATGATACAATTTATCCAAACATTATATTCATTAAAACAATACAGTACCATACAATACAATACATTATGAAACAATACATAATAACTATCCAAAAAGACATTGTAATATAGCAAAAATAGAACAATTAAGATCATGTTTCCAGAAAACCCAAATGTTAATGATAGAAAAAAACTCAAAGCGATTTCTTTCAAAAAAGTCATCAAACACTTATGGCACAAATAGTTTTAACTAACAAAACAAAATTATTGTTTGAAAACATGGAAAAACAATGTTGGGATATTCAAATTCTACCACTATCATCTCCGCGACATCTCCCTCCTACGCCGTTGCCACCGTTTGCACCATTACTAGCTCTGTCGTTGTCGCCAACTAGACCTCCCACAATTTATTGAACCTTGAGATGCAACACCAAATTAGTTTTTTCAGAAAATATTTCGTTTGTATTTTTCCTTTTGGTGTGAATAATATTCTTGTTTGGCCCTTTGTTCCCGGCTCTCCCTCCAAGATTGAAGATTCTATTTTTCTTTTCGGGGAGGAGTCTTCTTTTGACATTCCAACATCCTTCCATTTTAAAATTATTAATGTTGTAAGAGTACATAAATTATATATAGAAAAATAACGACCAAAAAAATATAGTGTATCTACAAAATTAGTTGCCAAATAGCTTATTCCTAACAAGTATTTTTATAGTTAGGAGGTCTTCATGGAAATCACTTCTTGCAGAAATTCAACATAAGACTAGGTAAATATTTCTTGCACACACACACACCCACACACACACACACACACATATATATATATGCACAAATAACTTAGTCAAACAAGCTATAGTAGTCCAATAAAATGCAAATAATGTCAGAGCTTACCTCTTTTACTTTGGTGGTTTCTTTATAAATCCCTGAATACATATTTTCTTACCTCCACAATAGAACGATATTATTTGCTCATATGATAGTAATATTGCAATCCAACAAGATATTTGTTAAGAACTAACTATATATATGATTTTACAAAGTACAAATTAAATTGCACACATTACAAAGTAATTATATTACTAACTCTCATTTTCTTGATAAATCATTGGTTAGAGATTCATTGGTCCTTAATTAGGATAAAAACTAGTTATATATAAAATTTTAACCACTAAAGAAAATTATACAATATAAAATCCAAATAAGTTTGAATGTGATAGTATTGTTGTAGTTTGTTAGTCTAGTTTGAAATAAGAAAATAAAGTTTAATTATTGCACACACAAAAAAATGTTGTGATTCCTTTTTCTTTGGTTTTTTTCAGGAAAAAATAAAAAGATAAAACAAGCGATAATATAATTAAGTAGAGGATTCAGGATATTGGAAGTGATCAATAAATCCTATTTCGGAAGCATGATATAAACTAAAGAAAATGCCATACTTGCAGAGGTAGACCTAGGTGGGGGTTCGTGGGTTTGGACGAACTCAGTAGCTTTTTCGTAGATCCTCTATTTGTACTAGAAAATTAATTAAATATCTATGTATAATAATTTTTGAACCCCTAACAAAATTGATTGACGGTTCTAGAGAAAATTTAGAACCCCCAAATTCTTAATCTGGCTCCAAGAATATATACATCATAAGAAAATTGTATTTACCATGTCAAATGCTCCATTTTCACGTTTTCTCTTTTCAGCTACCAACCATGTACCTTGTATTTCCGGTTAAGACGATCACTAATTGGTTCTTGTGCAGGATTTGTACTAACTGCTTGTGGTTTATAAATGGTGTAACAGTTAGCTTCACCTTTAGAAAGTTCAATTCGTAAGTTAACATTACTAAAGACTAATCTTTTCTTTTTCTCGTCAATCATTTTTTTGGATACTCTCAAAGTAAAGAAAACTTAAGAATAATAGTTGAGAAGTAATGTGATTGAGGTTTGAAATATCGAGGACTATATATAGATAATTAAATTGAGAAGATAGAATGTAATTTTGAAGATAGATAAATATGAAATTAATAAGATATGATTGTTTTTAGAATTTTTTTTATGATATTTGGATATTTGGTGAATACTTATTTATTATTTGTAGAAGGTGACTCTTTTAGAAAAAAAATCACGATATTTGGATATTTGGTCAATACTTATTTATCATTTGTAGAAGGTGGCTCTTTTAGGAAAACAATCACGAATTTTGGACATTTGGTCAATACTTATTTATTTTTTGTTGAAGGCGGAGTGGTCGAGGAGACCCTTCTACTTATCCTGATTTGACTAAGCTTATGTGACATTTAATTTTGCAGTGTCAGATAAAATGTGTGGTTACACATATTTAAAAGTGAGTGAACACAAAAGTTTGAACTGAAAAGTATTTAAAAAATTATAGGAGTGGGGGTTTGGGGGGGGGGGGGGATTATAGCAAAATAAAAAAAGAACTAAAAAATAGTTTTTTTTTCTTTTTTGAACTATACATAGAAACAAAAGGCGTAATACATAAATATGTCATTTAACTTAACCTCAGTTTGCATCTATGATCTCCACCTTTTGGTGTGCACAAGTAGACACTTAAATTTTTATGAAGTTGAACAGGCAAATAAATGCGTCCTACGTGACCTAATATACATAAGATGCCGCGTCGGGCATGATTTTACATGTATGACGCCAAGTAGCTAGAAAAATACTATATAGGTGGAAAAGGGTGGGGAGTGATGGTTTGAGGTGGGATAGTCATGTGATGGGAATTGGGGATGTTGGGTGAGTGCGGAGAGGACAATGAATTTGAAATGTCACTTATGAAACTTATTTTCCTTATTTTTATTAGAAAAATCATTTTTAAGGAGTTTGTTTTACTAGAAAAATCCTTTTTCAGGAGTTTGTTTTTCTAATAAAAATAAGGAAAATAAGTTTGATAAGTAACAATTAAAATTCATTGTCCTCTCTACAGTCACCCAACATCCCTAATTCCCATCACTTGCTATCCCACCTTGAACCATCACTACCCACCCTTTTCCGCCTATATAGTATTTTGCTAGCTACTTGGCGTCATACATGTTAAATCATGCACGACGTTGTATCCTAGGTGTTTTATTTCACGTAGTACACATGTATTTACCTGTTCAAATTCATAAAAATTTAAGTGTCTACTTGTGCACACCAAAAGTTGGAGAGCATAGATGCAAACTAATGTCAAGTTAAATATTATATTTATGTATTACACCTTTTGTTTATATATATATATATATAGTTCAAAAAAGAAAACAAAGTATTTTTTAATTCTTTTTTATTTTGCTATAATCTCCCCCCCCGTCCCCAAACCCCCACTCCTATGATTTTTTAAATATTTTTTAGTTCAAACTTTTGTGTTCACTCGCTTTTAAATATGTGTAACCACACATTTTATCCATCTCAGCACAATTAAATGTCACATAAGCTTTGTCAAATCAGGATAAGTAGAAGGGTCTCCTCGACCATTCCTCCTTCAACAAACAATAATTAAGTATTGACCAAATGTCCAAAATTCGTGATTTTCTCCCTAAAAGAGCCACCTTCTACAAATAATAAATAAGTATTGACCAAATACCTAAATATCATGATTGTTTTTCTAAAAGAGTCACCTTCTACAAATAATAAATAAGTATATTGAACAAATATCGTAATTTTTTTTCTAAAAGCAATTATATCTTATTAATTTCATCTTCTTAATTTAATTATGTATATATAGTCCTTGATATTTCAAGCCTCAAACCACATTACTTCTCAACTATTATTCTTGAGTTTTCTTTACTTTAAGAGTATCTGAAAACATGATTGTTGAGAACAAGAAAAAATCAGTCCATAATGTTAGCTTCTGAATTGAACCTTCTAAAGGTGAAGCTAACTGTTACACCGTTTATAAACCACAAACGGTCAACAAAAATCCTGCACAAGAACCAATTAGTGATCTTCTTAACCGTAAATACAAGGAGAAGCTACATGGATGGCTAACTGAAAAGAGACAACCTGAAAATGGAGTATTTGACATGGTAGATACAATTTTTTAAAGATGTATATATTCTTTGAGACAGGATTAAGAGTTTGGGGGTTGTAAATTTCCTTTAGAACCGTCAATTTATTTTGTTAGGGGTTCACAAATATATATATACTTTTATAGTACAAATACAGGATCTACAAAAAACCTAATGGGTTCGTTTGAACCCACGAACCCCCACCTAGCTCCGCTTCTGTATGTATGACATTTTCTTTTCTTTATATCATGCTTCCGAATTGGGATTTTTATTGATCACTACCTATATTGTGAATCCTCCGCTTAATTATATTATCGCTTGTTTTATCTTATCTTATTCCTGAAAATAAAAAGAATCAGAACATTTGTTTTGTGTGTGTTTGGCAAAAATTAAACTATTTTTCTTATTTCAAACTGGACTACTAAATTACAACAATACTATCACATTCAAACTTATTTGGATTTTATATTTTATATTTTTATTTAGTTGTATCAAATTTTATATATAACTAGTGTTTATCCTAATTAAGGACCAATGAATCTCTAACCAATGATAAATCAAAAAAATGAGAGTTAGTAATATAATTACTTTGTAATGTGTGTAGTTTAATTTGTACTTTCTAAAAGCATATATATAATTAGATTTTAACAAAAACTTGTTGGATTGCAGTATTACTATTATAAGAGAAAACAATATCTTCCTAACTATATGACACAAACTTTTATTGTCGTGTTAAGACGCACATACATTAACATTATTTATTTATTTTTATTAATCTAAAGGTTGGGGTTATTAAAAAGCACTCCATGAAAAGAAAGGCAGAATGTTCCATCTTGAAATGGAAGTTGTAACGACTGGTTCCCGTCGTTAGAAAAGCCAACGGGGAAAAATTTTGGGCCGAAAAACTTTTTCGTAGTAACTTGGAATTTCCCAACCTAGTCCAGATTTGGATGAAATCGGAGTCAGTAAAGTCTAGGGAATTATGGTAACAATTGGGTGATCTAATTATGAATTTGATCACATTGTTAGATAGCTAAGACGTTAAGGAACCCGTACGACTTTACGAAATTGAATTCAGGCGAGTAGAACTCCTGAAAGTGATCTTAGCATAAACGGGTAGTTTCTGAGTGTCATTGGTTGAAGGTGTGTTGTAAAATGGGGTTCTTGGAATTATTTAATTTGCTCACTAGTTCCTTGCAAGCCGCTAAGGCGGGATTTTTCCACCAAGGCGGGGCCGCTGTAGCGGGGTGAGTACCGCTATGTTGAGGAGTGTTTGTAAGAGTTGTGTGGGGCGACCAGAGTTGGATATGAACGTCAAAGGGTTGAGAGTTTTCCCTCTCTCATTGACCGGTGATGATGCTGTATGGTTTTATGAGCTTTCATATAACTCAATCCATACATGGGACCAATTGCACAAGGTGTTCATGGCCAAGCACTTTCTGTTGTCAAAGAAGCAAAACCACAAATATAAACTCAACTACTTCATGACACTACCTGGAGAGTCTGTGAGTAGTTCGTGGGATAGGCTCACTACATTCATTAGAAGTGTTCTGAACCACCGCATTGATGATGAGTCACTAAAGGAGTAATTCTACAGAGGTCAGGATGACAATGGTAAGGTTGTACTTGATACTATCGCCGGAGGATCATATGGTGAGTGCACTTTTGAGGAGATAGCTGAGAAACTGGAGAAGATTTCTTAAAACAATAAAGCATGGAGCACTCGAGAGTCAGACACTGAAAGAAACATATTTGCAGTTCAAGCTGCACCTAGTCAATCTGGGGATGACATTCGTGAGGAGATGGCTCAGATAAGGGCAGAACTTGGGTTGGTGTTGAAGCATGTAAGTGGAGGTCAAGAAAAGGTAAATGTGGTAAACTACTTGACTAGGACTCCACCACCACCGGGTGAGGAATGCTGATATGAGGAGGATGCTTACTTGGTGGATGATCAGATGAGGGGTTTCTAGGCCGACACCCAAGGTTCCAATTTGGATAATTGGTGTCAAGGTCAAGGAAACCAAGGTCGGAACTATGGTAACTACAATCGAGAGAGTTAATATCTCTAGGATGGGAACTATAATCGCAACAACAACTACAACCAGAACAACTATGGCAACAAAAGCGATAGGGTTGGGCCTTATGTTCCGACTGCCTATCTGCATTAGGGTAGATCACACCTGCATCCAACCACTTTATTATCTCTTTTTTACTGCCTCTTACCTTAGTGGGTTCAATCTTCTTTGATGCTCAACACTCGACTTACACTCGCCATCAAGCTTAATCTTGTGAGTGCAAATGCCGGGTGGAATGCCCACATTGTCAGCGATAGTCCATCCAACGGCTTTGATGTATCTTCTCAACACTTCAAGGAGCAACTTCACTTGCCATTCAAGCAAATCAGCTGTAATAATTACGGGCAAGGTATTATTTTCCCCTAAGAATGCATATCGAAGATGGGAGGGGAGCACTTTTAACTCAAGCTTTGGTGGTTCCTCTGTTGATGGCTTCGCGGGAGGATTCTCCCGATTCTTTAGATCAATATCCAGCTTTAATGGTGTCTTTTGAGTATTCTCCCAAACCCGAAAGGGCAGCTACTACCTCATCATAACCTTGGACTTCAGACTCATGATAGTTTGCAAGTACCGCTTCTAGTGGCTCACTCATGCACATCAAATGGCTAACACTAGCCACAACTTCATCAATTACATCAATAGTTCAAACCACATGAATATCGCTTGGGTGTTTCATAGACTTACACACATTAAAGATTACTTCATATTCATTTACTCGGAACTACAACTCTTTACTTTCGACATCTACTAATGCTCTCCTGGTTGTTAAGAAAGGTCTTCCCAAAATAATTGAAATTTCCGCATCAATCTCGCAATCAAGGATGACAAAATCAGCCGGAAAAATGAATCAATAAACCTTTACCAAGATATCATAGAGTATCCCCACAGGGTGCTTGATATATCGGTCTGCCATCAAAAGTCTCATTGTTGTGGACTTTGGTTCACCCAACCCAAGTTGCTTATAGATCGCATATGTAATTAGGTTTATACTTGCTCCTAAATCACATAGGGCCTTGGAAAATTGGACCATACCATTATTCATTATTTGTGTTATGTGCAATATGAATTGTGAATCATTAGGTTGGGTTGGTCTGATTTCTATGCAGGTTGTAGTATGTGGAGGTTCAGATGGAGTTTTGGGAGAACATGTATTTTTTATTGATTTACTTAGGGTTAGTAGGAATGCTTGCGAGTATAATTGTTGTTTGGTACTCATTCCCTTGCTTTCTACACTTGTGTAGGTTACGAGCATGGATCGCCTTGATCATCCCCTTCTCATCTTCGTCAGAGGCTTGCTTTGAAAGTTCATGAGGTAGTTTCTTGTCATCTCGGAAGACATCACTTACTCTTTCATTATGTCCTTGTTATATTCTACATACAAAGATATTCAAAATTGTATTTCTTGGAATCTATTGTAATACTTAGAGATTTGTACGTGTGATACCATATTTGGGGGTGGGGGGGGGGGGTACTTGAGTTATATCATGATTTATGCATGTTTATGTTATGTTTAGTTCCTTATCATGTTCTTACTTCTGCATTTGCATTATCGGGGTTTGTTTAGGCTAACTTGTCTCAGTGGGATAAGACAGTTGTCATCACGTCCGATTTTTGGATCATAAAAAGACATCATATTCATGAAATGTGTAGTGATGAGCCCACAAATTGTACTCATTTAGGGCTATATTTTAATAGAAATTGTGTCCTCAAGTGCTTATTTTATCTCAATATCTGATCAAAACCCTTAAGTTTCAGGTATTTGAAGTTTGAAGAAATGCATGGACACTACGTCGCAAAAAGGAATGAAGAGGCTGAAAAGAACGAAGAAATGAAGGCCTTAGGATCGCCGAGTCCACTTGGCGAGTCGCCGAAGGGTCTTACTTCACTTTTTGTTCTAGTGTGATGAGCCTTGAAGTAAAAGATCAAGTCGGCGGAAAAAGGAAACAGTCGGCACATCGCTGAGAAATTCCACGAAGTAGTACCATGTCGCCCAATGACCCAGAGCACGACGATTCTGAAGGCTGGTGCAAGATGGCGATGAACTACACCAAAGGGTGAATCGCCGAGTTGATCGGTGATTCCAACTAACGACGTTGAATGATCCGCTGCAACACAAATCTGTGAAAACTACAAATACTAGTTAGAGTTGTAGTTTTAAGAGTCAAACAATTATTATAATTTTCATACAGAATAGTACTTTTTGATATTTTTGCTCTAAGTTTGAGAGGATTTTAAAGACTTGAAGATCCAAAGGGTTTCATCTTCAAGATTTGGATTTGGGTCTCTTGGATTCTTCAATTTTGGCCTGTAATTGACACTATTGTGTCCCCCTTTAATTTACAATGTTTTTAATTGTTAATGTCTTTAGCTATGACTAGTTAGAACTAAATTTTATTTTTCTATTAATTCTCCAAACCACTCCGTTGGGAATGATCCCAACCCTTGGTTGGGTTACTAAACTATTGTACGATCGTAGACACTTGCATCAGAAGTTGGGTCTTGATTACGCAAAAATAAAAAGTGGCGCCGCTGCCAGGGAGTGGTGTTATTTGGGAATTCTTAGTTAAGTAGAATTTCTGTTTTTAATAGTTGTAGTTTTACTAACTTAATTTTTAGTTTTGTTTTGCTTGTTTGAATATCAAAGCAGGGAAATAAGAATGGATGATCATTATGGGTACCACACGGACCATCCCTTCCTGAAACTATTGAACCTCATCAAACAAGCAGGGAATGAGACAATTCAAGAAATGTGGCTGAAGTTTCAATCAGTGCTACAATCATGCCCATCTTATGGAATGTCTGACAAGACGCTGTTGGAGTGCTTCTATCGGGGTCTTGGACCCGAAAATAGGAGCATAGCCGATCAACTTTTTGAGGGCGGTATGCTTCACCAGCCCTGCGAAGTCGTTGCAACACTCCTTGATGGTATGGTTGAAACCAACAAGGAGGCCTAAAAGATACACGTGTGGGACGCACTAGTGGCTCAAGTAGACGTTCTGTCCAAACGAGTCTTGGGGTTGGAAGCACAAGCCATGGAAAAGGAAAAGAACTTCTTCCTTCGAGAATGTAGACATGGGAAGAAGCATGAGGATGTGCAAATGGAAGATTCTCTTTCTGTCATTCAACAAAAACTCGAAGAGCAAGACAAGAAGTTAAATGAGATGAAGGACAATATTGAAATGATGAATGAAACTTCTACCTCAAAATCCATGACTATTCAGTTGCAGGATGAACAAATCACCAATTTTATGATAGGTCGCTATCCACCGTTCGCCGAGGACTCGCCTAACTACACAATGGCAGACTCCGAGGATGAAGAATAGTTGTTGACTTTCGTCGTGCCGCGATGTTAACTAAGGCGCTGTTTGGGAGGCAACCCAAAACCCCTTTAATTGGTTTTTTAAAAATTTATCTTGGTAAAATAATGGTGTGTTGTTTGTACAGGTTAAAGTATGAGAAGTGTTCGAAAATTGAAGGATGGCAAGTAATAGATCTAGTCAGCGAGTTGCCGAAGGGGTCGGCGAATCCGACCTTATCCGCCGTTTGACACAAGACATCATCAACATTGGAGTCTGTAAAACTCGGTGAGCTTTGGAAATTATTGGTGAATTATTGGTGAATCGCCGATCACGATGGAAACCGCCGTTTGGACCCCCCATAAACCAGAGGTCCTGTAAATTTCAGCGAAGAAACTAGATAGTCGACGTTCCGCCGAGTGACTAGGCGAGCTTGACTAATGTCGCCGAGTGGGAGAAAACTGGACAATTTTTGCATGCCAAAGGTTTAAAAGTTTCAACTTCATTCACTTTCCCTCACTTTTCATCTGTCCAAACTCACACTTGCACTCTAGTTTATATATTTCTTGCACTTTTAGAGCATTTTAGTTGTTGAATTCTGCTCGGACTTGGATTACATTGCCTCTTAGCATTTCAATCCTCTCCTTAGCGACACAAAAGGTTAGTTCTCTATTCCCTAAGTTTAATTTATCATAAACTATACTCATTTGCAATAGCATGATCTGGTTGAAGTGTTATACTCTTCCCTGAGAAGATTAGATTGTTTACATGCATGATTTAATTTGATATCCTTGCTCGAGTAGTTGTGACTGTTGAATTCTCGTAATTGCATGCCTTAAACTTGATTAAAATTTGAGGGGTTGGGTTTGGGTGTTATGGGTCCTACCTTAATTGTGCTGGTGCATGCTTTGATTTTGTTTTTGGGATTTGCGAGATTGAATTCGAGAAGGTGGATTACAAATGGGCACGTTAGGCCATTTGGCGAGCTGGGTCGAGCTCGCCTAATCATTCGGCGGTTCGCCCAATGTCTCCATCTCGCCCTTAATATCATGTCAAATTGGATGTTTGAGTCTGTAACTTTCGGCAAGAAGCCATGGGTCACGGAAAGTACTCGGCGACTTGCCGAAAGTACTCTTGATCGCCCTTTGTTTGCTATTCTGACTCCCTAATGCACTATAACTTTCGGTGGACAAACCCATGCTCACCGAAAGTATTCAGTGATTCACCAAAAGGACCTTCCCATCACCAACTTGCTATAATTTGAAGCCAATCCTTTCGGCGAGCCCGAGTTAGCTCACCAAAGAGGTTTGGCGACTCGCCGATCCACTTGGTGAGTCTTTCTGTAGTAGATTGCCTGTGCTTCTATTTGATTTTTACCTTAACTCTTCCAAATCTTTTGCAGATATGGTACGTACAAATCAAAACATGCCACCCAAGAAAGCAACAAAGGGAATTAATATAAACAAAGGGGGTTCAAATCCTCCAAAGAGAGGAAGAGAAGAACTCCCACCGGGAGACAAAGGCAAAAGGAAGAAACATATAGCAAAGAAAAGAGTAGCTATTGAGACCCAAGTTGAGTGGTCTGAGACTGAAGATGATCAACCCTTGATTCACCGACAGAATAGGCTCCGAGATAGACCTCAACCCACACCCACCAGAGTTTCATCAGGTGCAGCTCCTGCTGAATCAGATGCAGTGCCAGCTCAGGCACCCCTAGTGACTCCTGCACTCCCTATCATTCCTCCAGCTAGACTGCTGAACAGGTTAAAAGGTGAAGGGGTATGAACTATCATAGAAGAGAAGCTTCTATCTATGGAGGGCATAAAAGACAAATATCCCGATGTTATAGACACCCTCCACTACCATGAGTTCGAGCAGTTCACAAGACCCCGAGGCCCTTACATTCCTTCCTGGGTTAGGGAATTTTACATAGCCTATGGTAAGTTGGTACCCAAGAACAAAAAGATAGCAAATGAGTTTAGACTAGTGAAGTTGATCATGGTCAGAGGCAAGACGGTTAAGCGCCACAACGAGCATATTAACAGTGTGTTGGGTAGACAACTGCACTCACTACTTCCTTATGAGGGGTTACCTATTGTTCAATCCCTAGATGATTTGAAGGGTTGGTTAGCTCCGATGATTTCTAACACCACCCCGAGGTGGATGGAAGCAGGGGCTCTTATTGAGAAGAGGGACTTGAACATTGCTGCCAGGTTCTAGTTTGGCTTCATCAGCAACACTATCATGCCATCCCAGAACGAGTCAATATTGCGTCATCCTAAGGCAGCTTGCCTTGGTTCTATCATGGCTAGGAGGGGCATTATCCCAGGTCTGCTAATTTCACAAGATATGGCCATGAGAGACAAACAAAAGCTGACGTCTCTACCTTTTCCAATTCTGGTCACTGAGCTGTGCCGGCGAGCTGGAATACCTCATGACACTACGAGGGATGTTGAGGTCACCCTGTCTTCCACCACCAATATCCGGCGTATTGAGGTCGAGTTCACACGAGAAAAGGTTGATAGGAGGAGAACAACTCCAGCAGACACTTCTCCAAAGGTCAATGGTGACTCATTACCAGCAGAGGCATCTTCACCTACTCCGGCTTCTAAGCCTTCAAGTACATCTACCCCTTTCTCTTCTTCGCAAGCCCCAGGTGTTTCATCATCCTCCTAGTCTGCCAGGATTACTCAGGCCATGATCCTAAAGATGAGGCGTTTAGCCCAATCAGCTGATACAAGAGCAGCTCGACTCCAGAGGTCCATTCCAGGGATGATCGAGAGCACCATTCTTGCTACACTTACCCATCTTCAGACTTCTGTTGATGCTTTGACGGTGAGAGTCATAGTTTGTGAAAGCAGACATGGTAAGTCTTCTGAGGTTTCAACTTAAAAAGCTGAAGTAGCAAATCTGAGGAATGATGTAGACTATCTAAAGTCTACCGACTTCGGTTCACTAATAAAGAGGGCAGACGACATGGACGCTTCTGACACCTCGGGGATCCCTTCGGCTACCACCAGAGATGTGCAGAGGGGTGGCATAGTAGAAGATGATTCAGATGCAGGGACAGATGAGGAGCTACTAGCAGCACCTGAGGAGGAGATGGTAGAGAGCCGAGAAAAGAGCCTATTCAGAGATTTGTCAGATCTTGTGGGGATAGTTGTGCAGCCGGCGATCCAGACACCGCTTACTGAGATGTCCACAATAGATCCTAGCAGACCTAGCACTGTTATTCCTCTTGAGGCTACTCCGGGCACTGATGCCCATATTCAGATTGCTACATGGGGCACTGAGACCCCGATAGATAGAGAGACTGCATAGACATGACTTTTCCTTACCTCTCTGTCTGTCTTATATGCTTTTACTTTTGGATACTTTTATTTGCATTTGAGGACAAATGTTTTTGTTTGTGGTGGGGTAAGGCCCACACCTTTTGTGTGCTACTTTTGTTTATGTTTCATGTATATATTTGGGCTGTTCTGTTTAAAATTGTGTTAATACTACTTTTCTATGGATGGTTGAGCTTGTGTCTCCTTTTATTCCAAATTGCAAAATGATTTTGACCCTTCTGAATTTTTTTGATTTTTTCGCACATTTTCATCATCCTTTATATGCTCGTGTGTTGAATGTGGCTGTTCCTTGGCGAATTTGAGTCTCGATTTCGATCAATACCGATGACTTAAATAGTGATTACAATCGAATGAACATGAATGTACGACTACAATGAGGCAAAATGAACTTGCATAGACAATATGTGAACTTTTTGCATCTCATTGTGATTAGCCATTATCAAATCGATTCTCTTGTGATGACTGTTTCACCTTAGCAAAAGTGTGGAGTCTTGTTTGACTTAAGTGTCAATGCCTTGTATGATAAGCTTACCTGCAACCATGCATGACAACACCTAGATTTTTCCATGTTTGTCCGGTTGACTAAGTAAGACTTTTTCTTGATATGATCTTAGGCAACTTCAAAGAGTGTGAACCAATTTGACATATACTTATTTTGTGACCTACCTTGTGAGCGTGTGATTCTCTCTTGAACACCCTTTGAGCTTTACCCTTCTTTGGAAGAAACTTGATGAAAACTAGACCTTTCTTAATCCATTACCTATAATCCTCTGGAATTGTGGTTAATTGAATAGCCAACTTAGGCCAAAAGCCTAAGTTGGGGGTGTGGTGAAAAAGAAAAGGGGAAGTCAAGAAGTGCAAGGAAAGTCTCCTTTAACCCATGGTGTTGAGAAAAATGGAACCTTTCTATATATATAAAAAAAAAAGTGAAAGAGAAAAAGAGAAGAAAAATAAAATAAAAAGAACAAAGAAGAAGAGAAAGTTATGGAATAAACTACCAAAGAAATAGGGTTCCGAACAATCCATGGGAAGCGAATAATAGGATGACCTATAATGCACTAATGAAAATGATGAAGGAAAAAGAAAGGAAGTGTTGAGAGCACCACATTTCATGGGGATAAAAGTCACTGAGCCTAAATGACCATATCTTTACACTCAGCCCCATTACATGCCTTGTTAAGAACTTTGTGATCTTGAGAAACTCAAAACAAATGTTGAATGGAAAATACAGGCAAACCTATGGGTGAAAGCATGCATTGTGTTCATCTTTGTGAGTGTGAGCGTTGTATATGATTCTTGAACTTTAAATTGATTATACCTTTGTGTGTGAAAATAGAACTATCTTTTGTGTGAGGGCATTCAAAGGCTTTTGTTGAGCTTCAACTTTCATTTGAAGCAAGTATTGCGAGCTTGAGAATCTTTGGTAATGGTGTGTCACAACTTGAATCTTTGAGTGCACATTTGATCTTTGCATAAGTAAATTGAGTCTTGTTGAGTACATTCATAATTGAGTCTTGTGTAGCACTTTTTGAGACATCTTTGTTGAACTATTGAACTTGAGCTTTACTTGAGGACAAGAAAAACTTTAAGTTGAAGGTGTTGATGAGCGCACAAATTGGACTCATTTAGGGCTATATTTTAATAGAAATTCTGTCCTCAAATGATTATTTTATCTCAATATCCGATGAAAACCATGAAGTTTCAAGTATTTGAAGTTTGAAGGAAAGCATGGACACTACGTCGCAAAAAGGCACGAAAAGTCTGAAAAGAACGAAGAAATGAAGGCCTGAGGATCGTCGAGTCCACTTGGCGAGTCGCCGAAGGGTATTCTTCGCCTTTTGTTCCAGTGTATTGAGCCCTGAAGGAAAAGATCAAGTCGGCGGAAAAAGGGAGCAGTCGGCGCATCGCCGAGAAGTTCCACGAAGCAGTACCATGTCGCCCAATGACCCAGAGCACGACAATGCTGAAGGCTAGTGCAAGACGGCGATGAACTACACCAAAGAGAGAATCACTGAGTTTATCGGCGATTTCAACTAACGACGCCGAATGATCCGCTACAGCACAAATTTGTGAAAACTATAAATACTAGTTAGAGTTGTAGTTTTAAGAGTCAAACAATTATTATAATTTTCATATAGAATAGAACTTTATGATATTTTTGCTCTGAGTTTGAGAGGGCTTTGAAGACTTGAAGATCCAAAGGGTTTCATCTGCAAGAATTGGATTTAGGTCTCTTGGATTCTTCAATTTTGGCTTGTATCAAGAATTAAATCTTCATACCCAGTTGAATGCGAGCTCAATTTGGTATAAATTTCTATCTCTTATATATGTGTGGCTAAAAACCCCAATTCTTGGGGTGTGATTTAGCGAATATGGGTTAAGATAATTGTTGGGTCTTGCTTGCTGATAGTTTAATCGTAGTTTAATTGTGATTTAGTTTAGTAGTTGTGGATGAATTTAATGAATTTGTAGTTGCAAATACAAGTTTATTTATGTGTTTTCGGCTTGCTTGAAAGAGAGGTCGTAAAACTAAAACTACTAAATAGATGGCCGGTGGGAGTAGGTCGACATGAGGTTCAGCTCGAGAGAGTGAATCCTAGTCTCATTCCCACACACTCAGCTCGAGAGAGTGAGTGGGTTAAGGCGTAGGCTGGTCTTCATGCGGCAAGTGGGAGCCCGAGAGGAATGCATTTGAAACGAGGTAAGTTGCTCAGAGAGATCTTATCCCCCTTAAAGTTTGGCCGAGCCACAATTATTCTATGAATCTTCTATCGAAAGCATGTACAGAATAATCTAGCTTAACCCGTATTCCCATCACATCCAAAGGATCCCCTCTCATTGCTTAGAAATCCTTGTTTATTTTGATGTTTTTACTTACTTGTGACAAAAACCCCATTGTTAATTGACACTCTTGTGTCCCCATTTAATTTACAATGTTTTTAATCGTTAATGTCTTTAGCTACGACTCATTAGAACTAAATTTTATTTTTCTATTAATTCTCAAAACCACTACCTTGGAAACGATCCCAACCCTTGGTTGAGTTACTAAACTATTGTACGATCGTAGACACTTGCATCGGAAGTTGTGTCTTGATTACACAAACATCATGTAGCTTTCTTTATAAAGAATATTTTAATCACCATGTATGAAGATAATATTGCATGTATAGCTCAATTGAAGAAGGATACATCAAAGGAGAGTGAACGAAATAAATTTCAGTAAAGTTCTTTTTTACACACGATCTTCAATAAAATGGTGAGATAGAAGTATAACATATCAATTTAAGTAATAATCTTGCAGATTTATTTACTAAGGCATTGCCAACTTCAATCTTTGAGAAATTGATATATAACATTAAAATGTGTCGTTTCCAAGATATCAAGTAAAGTTTTCATTAGGGGAAGTGAGATACGTGTTGTACTCTTTTACTTAACCATGGTTTTGTCTCAAATGGGTTTTTCTAGTAAGGTTTTTATGAGGCAACACTCCAGGCGTTTTATGAGATGTGTGTACTCTTTGTCCTTCACTAGGCTTTTTCCCACTTTGTATTTTCTAGTAAGGTTTTAAAGAGGCATGTTATCTATGGACATCCAACGAGGAGGGTTATAAATTCATTCAATTTTGAATTATCCATTTACTTAATCATGAACTTCTTACATTCATGTGTATATATTCCCTAGGTTCTATGAATCATTTTGGATTAAAATGTATCTATTATTTATGACATTTAACATGGAGACTTTCAGAGTGATTTCTCAATCTATAAATAGGATTGTCATTCACCATCTAAGAGATACTTGAAGACATTTGAATAAGATGATCTCTACATTCTACTTTTTATATCTCTTGTCTACCTTGCTTGTTCTATATTGTTTATATTTTACAACATTTACTATTCTGAGTTGGTTTTTTTGTAATAAAAAAACAGAAAAAAAGATTGTTTTTGCATTACAATGGCCTTTTCTAGTTTTCATATTTTTATTGGAGTAAATATCTCAAAAGATCACTCAACTATGAGAAATTATGTAACAAAGTCATTTAACCTTGTTTTGTATCAATAAGATCATTCAACTTAGATTTTTTTCTCTTATAAAATCACTCAACAAAAATTATCATTAAAAAATCCATTTTACCCTGTCAACATTTTTAATTTAAGAAATAGTATATGGGACAATAAACCCTCTTAATCTTAAATCATTGCCTAGAAATAAGTTAAATTATTTCATAAATTTTAAAAAAGTCAAAACCAACCTCTTATTGATGTGAATTTTGTAACATGCGTGTGAATTTTCCATTACATCAAATTGATTAATTTGCAAGTTTAAGAGTAGCTAAGGTTTTTTAGACCCCATGATTGTGAATGAGGATTGAGTTATTGTCAAATTGGGATCGCTTGGGATTTGGAAAAAAAAAAGGATATCAAGTGCATTTGGATAAATTCTACTTATAAGTTGTATTTTTTAAAATGCTATTTTCTTAACAGTCAAATGGAAAAAGTCTATATCTTCCTGCATTTATATTTCTATAATAATTGGAAATGTTAATATTGTGAAATATTATTTTAGCAATTTTTCATTTATGTTCTGAAAAGAACATAAAAAAACTATCATAAATTGAAAGTTATTTTTTTTACTATATTTTTCCTTTTGAAAACATGTTAGGCTTATGTTATGCCAAAACGACATGGAAATAGAATAATTTTGTTATGCAAAATTAAGTAGATGAAATAAATTTTTCTTATTGGTTCGATGAAATAATGTTTTCAATACTAATAATACTAAATAAAATAGATTAAGATAATTTGGAGCTCTAAAACATTTTCATGAGACTTTAATGACCAAAAACAAAAAGGAAAAAAAGATGAGTGTTATGAAACTATAAAATAATAACAAGAAGAAAGTAGGGAGAAGAGAGAAGACTTATCAGTTCTTTTGAGGGTTAATTTTACAATGAAGAGAACCCCTCGGGAAAAATTTACTTGGTCCCAAAGTTAGGGTTCCTAAATGTTCTCTAAAAGATAGACATTCACTATATTTATAACACTCCCCTTGAATGTCTAATTCGTAGATATTGTGTCTCGTTAAAAACCTTACTTAAAAACACTTTAAAAAAAACATAAACTTTACTGAAGAAAAACAGTATACATGTATAATAATATGTATCTAGGATGCCTCATAAAAACCATACGAGGAAAATCTAGTGGGACAAAACCTCATAAGGGAAAAAGAGTACAACGCGAATTAACTCACGCTAATGAGAACATATATCCAAAGAATTGAACCTTCACATTGCAAGCTTGTGCACCATCTTCTTGAAAGTTGCAGTTGGTAGAGACTTGGTGAATAGGTCAGCCACATTGTCACTTGAATGAATTTGTTGCACATTTATATCACCATTCTTTTGGAGCTCATGTGTGTAGAAAACTTTTTGCAAAATATGTTTTATTTTATCGCCTTTTATGAATCCTCCCTTTAGTTGTGCTATGCATGCTGCATTATCTTCACATAAAGTGGTGGGTACTTTGTCACACTCCAAACCACATTTTTCTCGAATGAGATGTATCATGGACCTCAACCACACACATTCTCTATTTACTTCATGAATGGCTATTATCTCAACATGATTTAATGAAGTGGCTACAATAGACTACTTTGTAGATCTCCAAGATATGGTAGTACCCCCACATTGCCTGTTTGAGATCGAGCTTTGTGTTGGTCAAATAAATATCTTGTATCAACATAACCAACAAAATTGGGACTGCAATTGTTAGAATAAAATAAGATCATATCGGTAGTTCCTTTTAAATATTGTATTATGTGTTTGATCCCATCCCAATGTCTCCTATTAGGAACATAATTATACCTTGCTAACAATTTGACTGAAAAGGCTATATCAGGCCTCGTAGTTTAAGCAAAGATACATTAGTACACCAATTGCACTAAGATATGGTACTTCAGAACCACGGATTTCCTCATTATTTTCTTTAGGTCAGAATGAATCCTTATTCACATCAAGTGAACCAACAACCATCGGATTACTTAATGGATGCGCTTCATCCATACAAAATCATTTCAACAATTTTTCTCTGTAGGCAGATTGATGAACAAAAAAATTGTTTGTCAAATGCTCAATTGGCGAACCAAGACATAATTTTTTCCTACCAAGATCTTCCATCTCGAATTCATTCTTTAAATAATCAATTCCTGTTGAAGCCAATAGTTCCAATAAGGTTTATGTCATCAACATAAACAACAAGTACAACAAATTCTGATGTTGTTTTCTTTATAAAAAATACATGGGCAAATTGCATTATTTGTATAACCTTCCTTAAATAAATACTCACTAAGACGGTTGTACCACATGCATCCATATTCCATAAATAACCTTCATTATTTTCTTGAGTCTCAAGCTCATTGATTCCTTCATGGTTATCAAAATTATTCGAATTTTGAACTTCCATACGAGATTCTTTTATAGTATCATCTTGGCCTTCCGTTTTTCCTTTTTCTAGGATTTTGATCCATAGAACCCAATGGTCTACCACACTTTTAGTGTGCTTTTTGACTCATTAGCTATGGCACTATGGGATGGTCCTATAGGGACATCACTTTGAATTGGACATTCTCTGTAGGAATATATGATTTAGTAATCCTTTTCAAATCTGTACAAGTGTTTGGCATTTGATTTGCAATTTTTTGCATGTGAATGATCTTTTGTACTTCTTGCTCATAAATAGAAGAACATGGATCAAGATGAGACAATGATAAATTTTTCCACAAAATTTCTCTTTTTATTTCACTATCCCCCCCCCCCCCCTAATTTTGGGAAAATTGTCTCATCAAACCGATAATCTACTAATCGAGCAGTAAGCATGTCTCTAGTTAATAGTTCAAGATAGTGAATATTGGAGGGCAATTCAAACCTAACATATATTCCTAACCTTCTTTGAGGGTCCATCTTAGTGCGGTTTGGTGGTGCCACAGGCACATGTACAACACATTAAAAAATTCTTAAATGGGATGTACTAGATTCTTCACCCATAACCAATTTCAATAGAGAAAATTTATGACAATTCGTCGGTCTGAGATGAATAAGTGTTCTAGCATACAAAATTGCATGACCGCTTATAGAAGGGGACAACCTAGTTTGCAGAAGCGATGATCTTGCTATCAACTGCAGACGTTTAATTAATGACTCGGCAAGGCCATTCTAAGTATGTACATGAGCAACAGGGTGTTCAACTTTTATCCCAATTAATGGGCAATAATCATTAAATGATTGAGTTGAAAACTCTACAGCATTATCAAGGGGAATAGACTTAATCTGATTATCAAAAAATTGTGCCCTTATTCTTATTATTTGTACCAATAATTTTTCAAATGCCAAGTTACGAGATGACAATAGGCGCACATGAGACCATCCAGAAGAAGGACCTATTAGGACCATAAAGTATCTAAACGACACACTAGGTGGGTGCATAGGTGTAACATCCGACAATTTAAAATGAATATGAAGAAGCTTGAAATTGGAAGTAGTCATTTTTGGAAAAAAATTCAGAATCTGGAAATTCGGCCAAGTGTGGAAATCAGTGAGTTTTTGGCCAACTTTGAGCAGTAATAACTCCTAGCTCAGGATGATCCAGGAGTAGTTCCAGTTAT
>JAJOOR010009551.1:0-28178 GCA_036250505.1 Solanum acaule
ACACTATATATATAAGATTAAATTTTGAATATATGTGTATATATATACTATTGAACCCCCTGAACATACACCAAAGGCGTAGCTCAGTGGCTTTGGGGATTCAGGAATTTGCTCTACTGCACACGAGGTCGCGTGTTCGAATCCGGGCAGAGGCATTTTGTTTTATCAGCTTATTTCAGGCTTTTTATTTTTTTAAAATAAATAATAATGCAATCAGAAAATGATGTTTAGTTCCAAAAAATTAAAACGCTGATTGGGAATTTAGGATTTATTAGTTTAATCCCTAATTATAAAGTCAAATATTAAAAAATCCGTTTCTTCTTGATTCGACCGTTTAATCCGACCCGTTTATATCCGATTCGACCCGTTAATTTGTGGATATTATTTACGTGATTAATTTTTTTTGAACCCCCTTGATGAAAATCCTCCCTCCGCCACTGGGAACGAGCTTAACTAGAATTACAAATCCCTGAAAATCAGCTATACTATTAAGGGCAGTTTGGTATGAAGGATAAGGGACAACAGTCTCCGGATAAAATGCAAGATTATTTTATCTAGTGTTTGGTTTAGGGATATTAGTCAGTCCCATGATCATTTATTTCACTGCTTGTACTATAATGATGGGATAAGTTATCTCATATATGTGGTGCGATAACTAATCCACCCCATCTTAAAGAATTACATAACTTTTTTGTACATTTTTCTTTTTGGTTAGGACCAACTTTAGTAGTCTCTTCTCAATGATCAGGTACAAAGTTTGGGATGTCAAACTCTACTTGCAACTTCTGGCACATCAATAATCGGTGGAGATAATGTTTTAACTAAAAAATAACTATAATATTATAGCTAGAAGAGTTAAGAGTCAAAAATACATCTCAAGTACCTAAACTACCAGGTGTGTGAGTTTCTAACCTGAAGTATCACTAGATGTTTATCTAATCACACCTAGACTATCAGATGTTCACTTTTTCTACTTGAAATATCACCATCACCATTATTCAAGTAGAAAAAGTGAAAAACTTATAGTTGAGGTGTGTTTCGATGAACATTTGGGGATAGTTTAGACAGAAAACTCAAAAAATCGAATACTTTAGGTGTGTTTTTAAATCTTTCAGTCTAGTTATTAGGAAATAGGTTGGTTGTAGCTAGTGATGTTAAGTTTTGATGGTGCAACACAATGTAGCATTAATCAAATCGGAAAGTAGCAGCAGAAATTGAAGTTAAGTAATTATTAAACCTTTCTTTTCTCGCAAAATTCTGGATCTGAATACCAAGTCTCATCAGCTACAGCTCCAGGGATATAACGATTTTGATTACATATCATAGAAGCCGTAGAAGAAGTTATCACAACTCTTCTCACAGATGGTGATTTTGCACATGATCGAAGGACATTTAGGGTTCCTTCCACAGCAGGCTCCACAAGTTCCTCCTAATAGATCAAATTAAAGAGTTTTTTTTTGATTGATTTATCTGGAAATTGGGATCGGTTATAATACATGGGGAAAACAAATTAGTAACATGCTTACCTTGGATTTAGCAGTGAAAGAAAGAGGTGATGCAGTATGAAAGACACCTTCACAGCCATCAATGGCGGCATCAAATGATTGTTCTTCAAGTAACTCTGCTTCGAATAGATGCAGCCTTTCATTTGCTCCATCATGCCCTAACAGGTGACTCACTTTACTTTTGTCCTCTGCAAGTTTATCACATCAATAATGGCTGTGTTTGGTATATGGAGAAAATCATTTATATTTGATTGGTCAAAATTTATTTTTATTCGGAAAATAAACTTCTTAAAAATGAGAAAAATAATACTCCTCTTATGGACATAGAAAAGCAAGTTTCATGAGTAACTTTCAAGTTCCAACTAACATTCCCAACCTCCCACTCTTGACATTCTAGCCCACTCCCCACCTGATTTAACCCTTTATAATCATTTGTTTTTTCTTGGATGATGTCCACACTAACTTTTCGTGTATTTCAACTAATTTCACGGGATACCTATCATCTCCTACCAGCAATAGATATCAGGTAACTTTGTTCACCAAAGCTAGGACAGATAGGAGAATCACTTGGTCTTTTTTTGTCTTCAATGAGTTTTAATAGTGAGACCTTAAGACTCTCAACTATTTCATTGACTGCTTACATATAAATACTTTTGAGATATTTTTTATTTATTTACTTACCAAATATCAAAAAATAAATAAAGAAATTCACTCATTTTTCTTCGTACCAATATACACTATCTTACAAGTTTTTTTCATGAAAGAAAAATGTTAGTTACAATCTTTTCTTAATCACTACAATTGGAGTAGATGTTAACAAGATAGAATGAGAGGAAAGTTTCTTTTTAATTGAGGATAGAAGAAGGGGAAATGGGTAGGGGTTACAGTGTGGGAAATTGAACCTTCATCAATTAAGTGTGAGTTTAGATAATCAATCAACTGAGCTGCTAAGATTCTCCAAGAATGAAAGCAAATAATCTAGAAATTAAACATTTGAAAAATGGCTTGAGAACATCCAAACATAAGTTTTAAAAAATAATAATAATAAAGAGAGATGTAATGTATAAAACTGACTAATGTTGCGAAGGGTAGCATTAACAGTGTAGCCATGTTGAAGTAACAGCTTGATTAGCCATGAAGCTATGAAACCAGAACCCCCTGTTACACACACCACCTTTCCTCCTCCAATACACATTATGCTACCTACTTTTTTTTTCTTTTTTGTTGTTGTTGTTCAAGTGCTTATTCTGTGGTAATACCATGCATGTCTTATACAGTGAAAATATATATAGTAGTATATAGTATACATTGAAAACATAGTGTCCTACATATGGGTCCTTTTTTTGATATGTAGTGCAAAACAGATTCAAAATTTATCTATGTGATTACATCGAGTATGTTATTAATTATTGTTAGGGCAGGGGCGGGGACCTACCCTTAGCTATGTCTGAAAATTATATTGTATATAGAGGCTATTTTTTTTTAATATGTATATAAAAGTATTGACACATTTTGATTCAAGTTAAAGGTTTAGTCTAATGGTTAAGACATTGTGAAAATTCCTTTAGGTTGTGTGTTCTAGTCTTTCTAAACAAAATTGAATTGAAAATCACATTAAATCGCAAATCAAAAATCGACTAGTGGTTTGATTTGACTTGATTTTGTACTGGAAAA
This sequence comes from Solanum acaule, assembly GCA_036250505.1. Taxonomy (NCBI): domain Eukaryota; kingdom Viridiplantae; phylum Streptophyta; class Magnoliopsida; order Solanales; family Solanaceae; genus Solanum; species Solanum acaule. The sequence goes on from JAJOOR010009551.1 coordinate 3,180, forward strand.
AGAAATCATACTAGTTATTATTTTTTTGTTGAATATTATAGTGTCATCACTCATATCATATTTTCATGTATTTACTTAAGAAACACCTTAAATAGTTGTATTTTGGATCATTTTTTGTATGATTAAAGAGATATTTGAAACACAAGTTAATTAATGTTTATCTGAACATTTTACTAAAAATCCAAAAAAAATTGAAGTTGAATAACTTGAGTTTTATTAATTTAATTTATAGATTTAAATATTTTATTACAAATAATTTAATTTGATATTTAATAAATTCAAACAATATAATTCATGTGCACCCCGAATTATTGTTGTCCAGTATAAAGACAAATTATTGAACCAGTGAACTCTCCCAACCACACTAAGGTGCACAAGGAAAAATTGGTCGGTTTGGATTAGATTAAAAGTTAATTGTGTTCGATAAAATTAAAAATAATTAAAAATAAATTAAAAATTACTTTTAAAAAGTTTAAAATTTTAAAAGTAGGACTCTTTCTACTTTTAAATTTTTGATTTAAAAAATCATTTAAATTTTTATTTTTTAAATTAAAACTATTTTTTTTCTGCCAATTTAAACATGCTCTAAGTAATTGACAAATACAGAAAGATTCTTTTTTCTATATATATATAGAAAGAAAAAAAACAAGATACATAATTACAAAATGTATTAAAAGAATTCGTTTACAATTTATAGCAATATACACATGTTGGAAATAATACTGCTGCATATGTTTCCTTTTCATATAAACATCCCATGAGTTTGTGTCAGCAGAGGGCCCTTTTAACATTTCCCCAAAAATGCTATAATATGTAGTTTTTCCATTTATAGATACCAAAGTAACTTTCTAAATTAATGTCTAATATATGATCTATCAAATACATATATTTCTAGTGAATTTTAATAATATTAATATTAATTAATTTCGCAATGAGCATTATTTTAACCGTTTTAGCTCCCTTAAATAGTCTTTTTATAATAGCAATATCATGTACTTAGCTGAATTTAATAACTTTTGCTTAAATAAATATTGATGAAAAATATATTATTATTTCTTTGAAAATTAAGTGTGTTTCCTATTTGTTTTGTGTTGTTACCTACGCAAATTTTTTAATCTTAAAAGCATTTACTTATAATCTAAACAAATACAACGAAGAGTTCGAAACTTAGAATCTTAGATGATGGATGAAGAAAGAAAAGGTGATCAATTTTTTTTATTATTTTAAAAAAATTATGATAAAAACTGCCTAAAGTTATTGTGAAGTACACTCTATATTTCAATTTGTTTTTCTGTTTTTAACTTGGTATACAATTTAAGAAAATATAAAATATTTTAAATCTTGTGATTTTCTTAAAATAAAGAAAAAGAAAAATTTTAATATATTTTTAGGAGTTGTAATACGTCATATCTTCTAAAGTTGTTATAAGTGTGATCTTCTCCTTAATTAATATATTTCAGTTATATCCTTTAGTTAGACACATTCCTTAATTAATAAGCCCTCGGTCCTATTTTATGTGATACCCTTTGTTTTATAGTCATTCAAAAAAGAATATCATTTTATTATAATTAGAAATAATTTAATTTTAAAATCCTCTTTTATCCTTAATGAAATGATTTACAACCACACAAATATCTAAGGATTCTTTTTAACCACAAATTTCAAGAATTTTTCTTTTTTTCTTAAACACCAAGTCAAGTCAAACAGTATCGTATAAAATGGGACGGAGGGTGTAGCTTTAAGATATATCCCTTAATTAAACACATTAGTTGATACATAGTTGTCTTACATGTATCTGAAAGAACGTAATATTTTAAATTAACGTAAATCTAAATAATTAGCTCTTAAAATAGTAAATTTTTTATAAGTTATCCTCGTACTATTTACATGATAAGGCCAAAATTAGAAATAATATTGTATTATTTTCTGGACTGCAAAGATACCGTTGGCCCATAGATATATTTTGATTGTCGTAACGTGGCCCATATCACCTTTTTAGTAGGTCCAGGATAACCGGTACTAATCCAACCTATTGTCAATTGTCATTTCTATCATGGAAAATTACATAAATACATAACTTAAGATATTATAATTTTTTTAAAATTATAATTGAATTTTTTTATAAAAACTTCCTTTCAGATACATTTTTATATCCTCTCGAATATATCTCTACCCCTTTTCGGATACATCTTTCTCATTAAGTAATGTATCATTTGCAATGACTCGGACAATCAAGAAATGTATCCGAATTTCCAAAAGCAGTGAAAATTTGAAATTTTTGTAATTCAAGAAATTTATGGGATATGCTATAATTAACCTCAAATGTATGAGATTTCTGTAAGTTATACTAAATACATATCATCAAACCAATTTTATTTTTTATTCCAAAATAAGTAATTTTTTAAAAAATCAAGAAGATAAAAATTAGAATATTTGTAATTATATTTTATACTTAATAATTAAACAATGTTTTATTTTTTTATATTTAAATCTGTTAATTTTTTGGACGTACTTATTAAGGTGAAATTTATTTTTAAAAATGGAGGAAGCATTATTTATTTACATCTAACCACCAATTTTGTATATATATACATGTCTTATCGCAACTGTTGACACCACGTGGTAGCTTTTTTTTTATTTTTTTTAACTCTCCGTAGGAGCTCCCACCCCTTTTTGCTCCCTTGGTAATTCGAACTCGCAACTTCGGGTTGAAAGTGAGGGGTGCTTACTATCCGAGCAACTCCCTCTCTTCCACCACATGGTAGCTTAATTATTAGTACTTGACCTTTATTTTATTTTTTTCCAATAATAACCGACACAACTTTAATATTTTAAAATCATGCAAATCCAATTTATAGTATTGATTCAATACTACTATTATTGAATATTTGGCAGTATATAATTGATTTTCATAAAAAAAGGTAAAAAAACAATCTCATACTAATTGATGAATATCCTCCGTTCATTTTTTTATTTAAAAATATTTTAAATATATTTTATTTACTTAAAAATACCTCTTGAATTAACTGCTGATTTTTTTTAAAATTAAAATAATAATGTGATATATTATGATTCACCACATATATAATCAAGACTTAGATGTTATAACTCATGGAGGAAGAAATTACACTTTTAGCAAACACAAATTGAGTTAAAGCATTTGAATTTTAAGTTATGCTCTTATATTTGTGTTGAGGGTGATTGTGATTTTCGAGGGTAATCTAGGTTAAAAGTACGAGTTAGATTCTTATTCGTAGATTTAATTAAGTTTAAGATGTGTGAGTTTAATTTTTAAATAAATTAATATTTATATGTCAAATCATAATATGTCACATGGTTATTTTAATTTGCGAAAATTCAGTAGTTAATTTGATGAGTATTTTTGAGCCAAAATTTTTAATTCAAAGAGTAAAGATATTCATGAGTCATCTTTCATAAGACAGGTTATTCTAAAGGTTTTTTCATTGATTTTATATTGCTTTACAAATTTAGTTATAGTTTTATATTTTTATTTGTATACATGATATCTAAAAATTAACACATAAAATATCTTTACAAAATTACTTCAATAGAGAACGGTACTGCTACTTCTGTATTCTTTCACGTTTGTTAGTTCTTTGTGTAATTTTATAATCGATTTTGTTCCTATTTTTTTTATCAATTGTACCAATTACATTCTTCTGCCGGTTGAAGTGTATGGTCATCTCATCTAAATGTTTGAGTTGTTAGAAAGAACACATTTTTATTATTTAATGATATTCTCAACATTGTCCACATTTACGTAGATGTCAACCAAAAAAAACAAAAAGCCCCTGTTGCTTTCATTAGCCCTTCACTGGTGTGCTTAATAATTGGATGTAACAACCGTTGGGTTTATAAGGTAGTTTTGAAGGATATATAACACAAAAGTGGCAGTGAAGAGAGGATTTCATCAATCACAACAAGGTCTTTCCGAGTTCAAGAATGAAGACGAAATGTTGTCTCAACTTAGACATCACAATTTGGTCATACACAAAAGTGATGTGACACATCTATTTGATCACAAAGAACAATTAATACGTAGTTAATTACCTTGTCACACACAAAACAAGGGTTGAATCCTAGAATCAAGATCTGAAAATAGTTAACTTTTACTTGTACAAAACTAACCTGTAATGAATAACATTATCTATGTATTCAGTGATGGTTACTTATTTAGAAAAAAAAGATTACATTATCTATGTATAAATTAGTTATACATATAATCGCTCACAAATGCAGGCACAAGTGTAGCTCAGGCCCAGTGTATTCCATTTCCACCAACTGAATGTTGTTTAAATGTGGAGGAAGTTCTTTTCCATCAAGCTTTCAATAGTATCCTTCACACTCAACTCAAGACTTGTGAATTTGACTCCTAATTTTTTTGCTTTTGCACTCGATACTTGAAAGTGCGGGGTGAGAGGCAATCCATCTTCGAAACTACATCCAAATTCAAGAATTATGATTAATCCCAATACAAATTGTTTAGAACAAAAGATTCTTATAATAATCGAAAGATCACTTGAGCTTAAGTTTTCTCTGCTGGAACAAAGATAGTAATGTAAACTAACTAACTAGTATGAAGAAAATTAGAACTGTGATATTGGCGATACTTACTTCTCAGGGAGAGTCATGAAAGGGTAAAGCTTTTGAACAATCTTCAAAACCAAAGAAGAGTATCCGTTTGCCCCAACTAAACAATACCTTCCATTTGCTGAAGGAACCTCAAAGGCTAGAATATGTGCATTAGCAACATCCCTAACATCAACTAATCTATATATTCCACCACCAGACGATGCTTCTTTTCCTTCATCAAATAAAGACAATGTGCAAACTTCAGTATAATATAATTTATTATCAAAAGCTTGATTTGAAGCCCAACAAGAAGATATCCAAATAAAGAAAAATGCATAAGGACCTTCGTATAGTAACTAAATAAAATGAGTGGTCTACATAACAATTGAGTCATACTATTTCAGAGTTAATATCTCAAAAGATCACTCAACTTTAGAAAATTATCTAGCAAAGTCACTAAACTTTATTTTGTATCAATAAAATCACTCAACTTAGGTTTTTATATCAATAAAATCATTCAATCAATTCACACCACAAACAAATTATTTTTTATATTATGTTCATGATTAAACTACTAAATATATGACTCAAAATTACTAGTATTTCATTATAAATAATAAAAATTCAAAATAAAAGATAAATTTATCAAACTTTGAACCTAAAATTCTCCAAACTAGCATCATGATACATGGAACCTCGCTTTTATTTTTATTTTTTAAATGAAAAAAGAGATTCACACAAACAAGAAATTGATTAAACCATCACAGCAAGTGTGGTTACTGTCAAATGAAGCAGTAGTAATTTATCAAATGAAATTGATAAATTATCGAAATTGATTAAACTACCAGAGCAAGTTTGGCAGCCGTCATTGCAATGAAGCAGTAGTAATCTACCAAATGAAATTGATAAAATTATCTTTTATTATTTTATTTTATAATATCTAATAAAGTAGTAATTTTAAGCTATTTATTTATTATTTTAATTGTGATCAGATATTTTAAAGAAAATATTTTGTTTTTTTTTTAATGATAAATTTGATTGAGTGATTATAATGATAAAATGCCTAAGTTGAGTGATTTTATTGATATAAAGGTCTAAGTTGAGTGATTTTATTAATACAAAATAAAGTTTAATGACTTTTTTAGATAAATTTTTAAAGTTGAATGACCTTTTGAGATATTAACTCTACTATTTCACCACCAACTGTATATCTAATTCGTTGGGCCAGACAAAACTTCTAAAAGCTTTGTGAGCTTTAGCAAAGCTTCTTGAGGCAACTTGTTTGGTTAAGTTTTCCAAGAAAGTATTTGAAACTTCTTGAGAGAACATGTTTGTTTTGGACTTTCGGTACACTTTTTCTCGACCAAAGAGATTTTCCAAAATGTTGTCCAAATGGTAAAGACTCTATGTAACAATTACCCCCTAATTTTGAGTGAACTGTATCAGAGGAGTTAAGATTAAGTTCCATGTATGCCTTATGCATGCTTCAAATTAGAGTGGACACCAAAAAATATTAAGTCCACATCATTGGAGTTCTGCACCAACTCACTTAAAATATTGCCTCAGCTTGACCATCCCTTTACCGACTAATATTTTCCAAGACAAGGAAGGTGAATTGTTTCTCCTTAAAGTTTCATCCATGAAGGGTGTGATGAGTTTTGTTAAAGAGGGCAAGTTGAGCTTGAAGTATATTTGGCCGGTTTGAATTCTTAAGAAGGTTGGGGCGGTAGGCTATAGACTGCCTTACAAGTATAAGAAGGGACTTAGCAGCATTTACCAAACTCACCATTTCATTCGCAAATATCTGATTTTTGTTCAAAGTTCATTTTGTCTGAGATAAAACAAAAAGTGATAAAAAGATGGTTCCCATAAAATGTTCATCAGTGGCAGGGTAACAAATAGAAGGTAGGTTTTTAGAAATTCTTACTTCTATATATAATGGTTCTTCTTATTATAATCTTTAAGCCTTTAGAAAAGAAAATTGTTCGAAAAGATCATCAGAAACAGAGGTATGTGTTTCTGAATCGAGGAAACGCTACGAGAAAATGTACGATCGCAAAAGAAGTTTCCAGTTAAATGATCATTTCAATCTAGTCAAACACAGACAAGAGAACACATGTTCCTAATATGTATTCTAGCCCCAAGGCCTAGCTCAAGTGGCAAAAGGTGGAAGATTTGTGGCTTAGGTCGCAGGTTCAAGCCCCACACCATGCAAAGCAAATCCCGATATTTAAGTGGAGAAGGGTAGAGGGGCGGGCCCATTATCCACCTAGTTCAGAAGGTTGTGATTGATCCAAAGGGTGGGTCACAAACGGATTTCTCGGTTATCAAAAAAAAAATGTATTCTATACATAAATATTTTCATCAAGGGTGTTGTATAAGCAAATTAGAGAAGAAGGAATTGGTGGGGCGGGGTTGGGGGAGAAGGAGGTAAGAATATCTCAAGGTGTCTTATGTCACTGCACAAACTTACCTTCTTTTATGACGTTCACTATAGCCTCGCAAGAGAAATTGAGTGTAGGCTGCAGAAGTGGACCAATGACTAGACCTGGATGGAGTGTTACCAAGTCAATCCCATTCTCCTTTGCAAATTTCCAAGCAGCCTGCTCAGCCAGGGTTTTGGAGAGTCGATACCAGTCCTGCAAACAAAGAAGCACTTACTACTTTTATTTTCAAAATCACCTTAACTGTTTCAATTAGTGCAGTGTTAATAATTACTTGAGATATGTAAGACAGGAAAAAAGGATAGTTTAGACAAATACTCTTATAATTAAGGTTATTATATGTATCTTTTAATGTGTATGCAAAAACCTTAAAAGACAGATAACATATATTGAATGTAATAATTATCTGACCATACTAACAAATACAACGACACAGGGAATGCAGAAATGATTAATTCTTTCTGGTCTAAGAAACATATCTTACTTGAGCAGCATAACACAGAGTAACTGCAGATAGCACACACATATGGACAATAGTATGTAACTCCAAGAAAGACGGTCATACATTTTCCAAACCTCTTGCTAAAATAATGGAAGGATAAGCCTCATCAAATTGAAAAGAACTACCAAATTATAGACGCATAGAACCTTTCTTTGCTCGCAGAATTCAGGATCTGAATACCAAGTCTCATCAGCCAGAGCTCCAGGGGTTGACATATTTTTATTGCATATAACAGAAGCAGTAGAAGAAGTTATCACCACTCTTCTGACTGATGGTGATTTGGAACATGACCGAAGGACATTTAACGTTCCTTTCACAGCAGGATCCACAAGTTCCTCCTGGAAGAGAATATTTATTAGTATGAAACTAAAGCACCAAGATCTATTAAACAGCTAACAAACATTTTCCTCCTTAAAGACATCTCTTGGCATAATTTGATGTCACAGTAAGTTTCTGACCTTAGATTTTCCTGTGAGAAAAACAGGTGAAGCTGTATGAAAGACACCTTCACAACCATCAACAGCAGGATCAAATGATTGCTCTTCAAGTAACTCTGCTTCGAATAGATGCAGCCTCTCATTAGCTCCATCAAGTCCTAGCAAGTGATCCACTTTACTCGAATCCTTTGCATGCTTATAACTAACATTTTAGGAACACTCTTATACAGACGAAGGATAAACAGAAACAGCTAAGCACATGATCAAATAAAATTATTGCAAAATTTCTGTTCTGTTATGAATATCAAATGCATGTGAAACCGCCATTTCGGTTTAACTTAAACAAGAACAGAATGTACTTATCATTTGTGAGAACTAATTTCACATAATTGTTATCAAATTAATAACATACAAGAGCAGTGACTATAATATTATATTTTAAAGATGAAGGAGAGAAATAGAACTGACTGAGATTGCGAACAGTGGCGTTGACGGTGTAGCCACAGTGTAGCAACAACTTGACCAGCCATGAAGCTATGAAACCAGATGCCCCTGTTACACATATTGCCTTTCCTTCTCCACTATTCTTGCTTTCCATTGGTAATCCGAGTCATTCAAAAACAATACAGACAAAGTAATTCTAATTTGACTACCGTAAGAGACTTCAGTTCTCTTTTCTCTTTTTGTGCGACAACGCCTGGGGTGGTGGGAAGGAAGACAATAAAAGACCACAGCCATGTCCCATGTTGGTTGATACTGTTCCCAGTGGCTACTCATGGAGCAAATAATAATTTACTATAAATCTCTCTTATTTAATATATACTAGTTTTGAGATACGTGCGTTGCACGTGAATATAAATCTCTCTTTTATTTAGTATATATTTCTGACATCTCTGATCAACTAAAATATGTTGACAAGACGAGCCCAAGACGATCCAAACTCACAGCGTTACATAGCTTCCGTCTCAACTGCTACTACTGTATTATTTCACGTTTGCTTTGTTCTTTGTGTAATTTTATAATCGATTTTGTTCCTATTTTTATCAATTGTAGCAATTACATTCTTCTGCCCACAAAGGTGGCAGTGAAGAGAGGATTTCATCAATCACAACAAGGTCTTCCCGAGTTAAAGAATGAAGGCGAAATGCTGTCTCAACTTAGACATCACCATTTGGTTATAGACAAAGTGATGTGACACATCTATTTGATCACAAGAACAATTAACAGTTAATTATTACCTTGTCACGCACAAAACAAGGGCTGAATCCTAAGCAAAATAGTTGGAAAATAAAAGGTTAATCAAGACCTGAAAATAGTGAACTTTTACTTGTACAAAACCAACCTGTACTGAATTACATTATCTATGTATTCAGTGTTTGTTACTTATTTAGAAAAAAGGATTACATTATCTATGTATAAATTAGTTATACATATAAAGTGGAATTTTCCGCCACAAATGCAGGGTGTGGGCGCGCAGGCACAACTGTAGCTCAGGCTCAGTGTATTCCATTTCCACCAACTGAATGTTGTTTAAATGTGGAGGAAGTTCTTTTCCATCAAGCTTTCAATAGTATCCTTCACGCTCAACTCAATACATGTGAATTTGACTCCTAAAATTTTAGCCTTTTCACTCGATACTTGGAATTGTGGGGTGAGAGGCAGTCCATCTTTGAAACTGCATTCAAATTTAAAGAATAATGATGAATCCCTCAAAGATAAGTGAGCTTAAGGAAGCAAAACATGTCCAATTATAAAGCTTGCTGTGTCTAAATAGTCCACTTCAAGACCTCTGAATTCATCAAAGAAATCATGTGACATGGAAAAGCAACAACATCATGCTAAATTTATACTGCCCATTTTGTTGGCACAAGCAAATGACAACTGCGCCATCCAAGACATATTGCTTCATCATCGGGAGACTTAATGGCTTAATCAAAAGAAGCTTGATACCATCCTTGAAGAGCAAGAGATCAGTATGAGGTGTAAAAGTAATATCCAAGGCAGTCCAAACAAACACACAACTACAAACAAACCAAAAATTGACTACTTATGCCAAAATTTACTATCCTGCTTTCTTTTCAATGACTGTTTTCTAAATCGTGCTGCATTTCCTAAAACTACAACTTTCACTAAATCAATACCTTACAAAACTTTTCATTACCCAGTAACTGTGAACTTGTTACATCTCTTCTGCCTTTGTTGTTCTCTTATTTTGAATTATCACATTTGTGAAGTGTTAGCAAGATTTAATTCTACACATTAGTTGTCCTAGAAGAAGGGCGCAATTGATGATTTTTCTCTGCTGAAAAGAAGATCGTAATGTAAACTAACTAGTATGAAGAAAATTATAACTGTGATACTGGCAATACTTACTTCTTAGGGAGAGTGATGGAAGGGTAAAGCTTTTGAACAATCTTCAAAACCAAAGAAGAGTATCCGTTTGCCCCAACTAAACAATACCTTCCATTTGCTGAAGGAACCTCAAAGGCTAGAATATGTGCATTAGCAACATCCCTAACATCAACAAATCTATATATTCCACCAGACCATGCCTCTTTTCCTTCATCAAATAAAGACAACTTGTCAAGCTTCAGTACTATTTATTATCAAAAGCTTGATTTGAACCCCAAACAAGGAGAAAATCCAAAAAAAAGAAAAAGGAATAATTCGTTTGGCCAGACAAAACTTCTAAAAGCTTTGCGAGCTTTAGCAAAGCTTCTTGAGGCAATTTGTTTGGTTAAGTTTTTCAAAAAGTATTTGAAACTTCTTGAGAGCACATGTTTGTTTTGGACTTTTGGTACACTTATTCTCGACCAAAGAGTTTTTCCATATGTTGTCCTAATGGTAAAGACTCTATCTAACAACTACCCCTAATTTTGAGTGAACTGTATCAGAGGATTAAGATGAAGTTCCATGTATGCCTTATGCATGCTCCAAAACCAGAGTAGAGACAAAATATATTTACACCAAGTCCACACCATGGGAGTTCTGCACCAACTTACTTAAAATATTGCCTCAGCTTGACCATCCTTTCCCGACTAATATTTTCCAAGACAAGGAAGGTGAATTGTTTCTCCTAAAAGTTTCATCCATGAAGGGTGTGATGAGTTTTGTTAAAGAGGGCGAGTTGAGCTTGAAGTATATTGGCTGGTTTGAATTCTTAAGAAGGTTGGGGCAGTAGGTTATAGACTGCCCTAGAAGGTTAAGAAGGGACGTTAGCAGCATTTACCAAACTTACCATTTCATTCGCAAATATCTGATATTTGTTCAGAGTTAATTTTGTGTGTAGATAAAACAAAAAATGCTAAAAGATTGTTCTCATAAAATGTTCATCAGTGGCAGGGTAACAAATAGAAAGTAAGCTTTTAGAAAATCTTAATAAAGTAGGTTGTCTACTATATAATTAGATTAAGATCGTAAAAACAGAAGCTTGTAATGTAGCTAGACCGAATTCAATAAATGGTTACTTCTGTATATAATGGTTCTTCTTATTATAATCTATAAAGCTTTAGAAAAGATAATTGTTCGAAAAGATCATCAGAAGCAGAGGTCTGTGTTTCTGAATCGAGGAAACACTACTAGAAAATGAACAATCGTAAAAGAAGTTTCCAGTTAAATGATCATAAAATTCCAAGATCATTTCAAGCTAGCCAAACACACACAAGAGAACACATGTTCCTATTATGTATTCTATACATAAATATTTCATCAAGGATGTTGTATAAGCTAATTAGAGAAGGAGGTAAGAATATCTCAAAGTGTCTTATGTCACTGAACAAACTTACCTTCTTTTATGACGTTCACTATAGCCTCGCAAGAGAAATTGAGCGTAGGCTGCAGAAGTGGACCAATGACTAGACCTGGATGGAGTGTTACCAAGTCAATCCCATTCTCTTTTGCAAATTTCCAAGCAGCCTGCTCAGCCAGGGTTTTGGAGAGTTGATACCATTCCTGCAAACAAAACACCTTCAGCAAGCCAATTGTGAAGAGAATGCTGAGATCTTTCATTTCTTTCTCAAATTCATCTACCAAATTAAGTATATAATACTATCTCCAGTCCATGTTATTTTTGTCATTAACAAACTGAATTTGTTTCTAAATATTTGATGTTATTGAAAAACAAGATATTCCAATAGTCTATGTGTAAGTTTGGACCTCATCCCATAATTAAAAAGATGTGGAAAAGATCAAATAAAGAAAGAGCACAAGAAAACAAATCAACTTCCAATGCAACTCCAAGAAAGATACATTTTCCAAACCTCTTGTTACAATAGTAAAAGGATAAGCCTCATCAAGTTGAAAAGAACTACCAATTTATAGACACATATAACCTTTCTTTCCTTGCAGAATTCTGGATCTGAATACCAAGTTTCATCAGCCACAGCTCCAGGGGTTGACATATTTTTATTGCACATAACAGAAGCAGTAGAAGAAGTTATCACCACTCTTCTGACAGATGGTGATTTGGCACATGACCGAAGGACATTTAACGTTCCTTTCACAGCAGGATCCACAAGTTCCTCCTGAAAGAGAAACTAAAACATCAAGATCTATTTAACAGCAAACAAACATTTTCCTCCTTAAAGGCATCTCTTGACATATTTTGATGTCACAGTAGATTTCTGACCTTAGATTTCCCTGTGAGAAAAACAGGTGAAGCTGTATGAAAGACACCTTCACAACCATCAACAGCAGGATCAAACGATTGCTCTTTAAGTAACTCTGCTTCGAATAGATGCAGCCTCTCATTAGCTCCATCAAGGCGTAGCAAGTGATCCACTTTACTTGTATCCTCTGCGTGTTTATAATTAACATTTTAGAAGTTGGGAACACTCTTATATATACGAAGGAGGAAGGAATAAGAGTAACAGCTAAGTCCATGATCCACAATTAATTGAATATCAAGTGTTTGTGAAACCACCATTCCGGTTTGACTAAAACAAGAACTGAATGTAGTTAACATTGTGAGAGCTAATTTCACATTATTGTCGTCAAATCAATAATTTACTAGCTCAGTGACTTTACTATTCTATTTTAATGTAGCAAAACTTTTTATGGCATAATGGATGTGTAGACCCTATTTCATGTAGTTATATGTGATTGATAAGCTAAGAAAGGCCAATTAGCAGGAAATTTATGTGGTGAAACCATAGTTTATAGGCTTTTAACACTTAATATAGTTGAAGTATAAGGTTTTACTTATGATCCACTAGGAAATTTAGGCTCAGAGCTGCTGTATCTATGTATAATAACTACAAACCCATTGGGCATTCGTATTCTAGTTCTACTATCTATGTATAATAACAAATCAATTCCCTGTTTGCAATTAGAGCTTCCTCAAATACATGTCGAGTATAGGGATAGCATTATTACACAAGAAACTTAAATCAACCCAGAGATCAAATAGAATAAACAAGGTTGTAAAGGATCCAAAGTCAAATATTAGTGCAAATGAAATCCAAAAAAAAAAAAAAAAAAAACGAGAGAAAGAGAACTGACTGAGATTGCGAACAGTGGCGTTGACAGTGTATCCACGTTGTAGCAACAACTTGACCAGCCATGAAGCTATGAAACCAGATGCCCCTGTTACACATACTACCTTTCCTTCTCCACTATTCTTACGGTCCATTCCCAGATGTTATTCAAAAACAATACAGAAATGCAATTCTATTTGGCCATAAGGCATATATTTATGGTCTTGGAAGTATTCACCAAGGCATCACTTTTCCATTGATGCTGTTTGTTTCATCTCAATTGAATTCACGAGTTTTTAAATGCATCAACACTTGGTAGATACTAGCAAAAAGAGCACTAGTTTTGATTTGGGTAAACTGGATACCTAATTTAACCTGACCTACCCGGCTAAAACAATGACTAATATTCTCCCTTGTGAGAGAATAGAAATAAAGAGAAAAATGTCCTTTTCTCTTTTTGTGCCTGGGGTAGTGGGAAGGAAAAACAACACCACAGCAAACTGCAAAGCAGCAATCGGTGTCGACTGTCGACAATGGCTTAAGCCGAATTTTTAGGAAGCTGTGCAGATAAGATGTAAGTTTAACCATCATATCCATGAGTTGGTTATATCTCTGACTCATTACTTCTTTGAATTTCTTTATTTTAAGTATATTTAATTTAAATTTATGTTTAAATACTTTTAAAATGAAAAAGTGTTTATAAGCCTTAGTTTAAAACTAAAATGTTAAATATAAATAAAAAATCATAAGTTAGAATTTTCAACTTATAAGTCAATTGTGAGAAGAAGTCTTGAATTTAAATTTACTTAACCACCATTGGAAGAGGTTTTGTGTATAATTTTACTTAACCACAATTTTAAGCCCTTACAAAAAATATGTTTTGGTTGGGGTTTGAACGCCCAACTTCAGACAACAAAATCAGCTAGCAAACCATCATGCTAATAGATGGATAACTTTTTGTTAAATAATGACATTTCATTTAATATATATCTTTACAAATAATATTAATATATATACTTAGTAAAAAAATTCGAAGAATGAGTGTCGCTTGATACTCCTTCACTCAACATGGGTCCACCCTTGGCGACGGTGTAATTGAATAGAGTAGTGTTGAAATGTTGTATTGCAAAGATATTAGAGTGGATAATGTTTTAACGACTTTAATAATTTGTTATAGATCTCAATCATTCAAATATGTTTGAATACTTGTAAAAGAAGGCATAATATATACACATGTCTTTTAATTTGGTCTCAACTGACATTCATGTTGTTCAACTTTGAATGACATAAATTGACACTTAAATTATCTTAAAGTTGAATATGTAGATACATATGTCCTGCATGGCTAATTTTACACGATTTTCCATATATGATGTATGTGTCTACTTATTCAATTTTGTGATAATTAAAGTATCTAATTGTACACCTCCAAAATTAAAAAAAACATAGATATTAATTTAAATTAAGTTAAAAACACATATATTTAATGATCAAAATCTACATAATTAAAATCAAGATCATCATTAAGTTTAAACAAATAAGAAGACACATGTACATTTAACCCTCTATTGATTAAAATGCTTATTTAGTTCCTTCATAAAAACATGTTACATTTTGAATAGTTTAAAATTATATTACATTCAAATATGGAGCAATAATACAAACTCAACATAACACACAAATAACTAAATAATGTAATGCTAAATAATTCATCAAATTTGAGAATTTTCCAAGTTGAGGGATCAAATACGCTCAATTTCAATTGATCTAAGATTAAATATGCTTAACTAGATATTATAAGAAGTATTAGAGGGACTAAGTGGCAAATTCCCCGTAAGGGAAAGTTTAATTCCGAATAGTATCTTTAATTGCATTCAGGGACAAAAAGTTTTGCCACTGAACAAATAACTTCTTAAAATCTGGCAAAATTTAATTTTTACACCTATTGCAATTTTTTCACAAGTCATATTTCTCCGGAACCCGCTACTTAACAGTAGATCCTCCCTGAAATTCCAGATCTCATACATTCTCGGCTTCGTCTCAGCAATGTCGATGGATTCCGAAGATCCGATGGACGAAGCTTCACCGGTCACCGGACTTCTCCCACTGGCGTCGGCTTCACAACAGCCTTACATCTCCGAACTCCTTTCTTTCACTCTCGATCGTCTTCACAAAGTAACGTTAAATTGTTACATATGCAAGTTTGAAATGTAGCTGATTTGATTTGGATGGATTTTTTTAATATGAATTCTATTTGTGCAGGAACCGGAGCTTCTGAGAGTGGATGCTGAGAGAATTCGGAGGCAGATGCAAGAGGTTGCCGTTGGAAACTACCGTGCATTCATTTCTGCTGCTGATGCACTACATGCGATTCGGGAAGAAGTTTCTTCTGTTGATAAGCATCTTGACTCCTTGGTAATTGTTATACTTCCTTGCAGAAATTTTGGTAATTGTTTTGATTTTGATTTGTTGAATTGCTATTTTTAGCTGTCATATGATTTAAAAGTGTATATTGGTCTATAAACAATATAGTTAACTTGAGAAACTAACTGACACTGAATGATTTGGTCTGTTGCACTTCTATAGCTCGAATAAAATCAAACAACCAAAAAACATTGAGATCAATAAAGCAAACTCAAGTGATGTGTTTCAAATCCTCTACCTTAACAGAGATATCAAATAGTTACTCCATTCCAGCAGTAACAAACCAAATAGTACAAAAGATATCATCATGCTAATTACAATTGAAGAAGAACTTGGGTGCTGTCAGTGTGGCTTGATCTTCTATTCCAGCTTTTCCTACTTCTCTTGTTGTCATCCGAGGGTTTCTCTCTATCTTTGAAGCTCAGTGGTGTTCTTGGCCCTCCCTTAAAAAATTCTTTCAAACCATTTTGTTCTCTATCGATAGTGGTCAAAATCATAAACCTTCAAAAGTTATAAAGTTTTCCTAGTAGAGCTGGGTAAGCCATTTCCAAGTAGAGGTGGATGTCCAACAATCTATTCCTGGATTGTAGAAGGCCTCCAAAGAAAAAAGAATCATCTTATCTACTCCTCTCCGTCTTGCACGGTATATTTCCTTGAGCATGGTCTGTTACGAACAGCAGTCAGCGTATCACACCTCCAGTAAAGTTACTATATCTTGTATTAGGATGATCCAAATTGCTAATTACTTGATCTTTTGGAAAATAAACTCAAGACATATGATCTCACCAATTATTACAACCAAGCCAATTCTAAACCGATACAGGTTAATTCTTGAAATTGAGTGATAACATGAAATATTGTTAAATATGGGAAAGATCTCTCCATTTAATTCAAAGTGCAACAAGAATAAATCAGAGAAACCCATAAAATGCCATAAGGACTTAGCAAATTTAAGCTAAAAAGATTGCCTTATCCGTATGAAGATGAAGCCATCAGTTTGTCTTTGGGCTATTTTGATACTGAACTACTTTTAAATAAAAGTTTTCCTCTTTGCTTTCTTCAGAAATAAATTTTAGGTTAGCAGCTTAAACTAATTCAAAGTTAGAGAACTAATCTGCAAAAGTTTCCCGTTAATTTTTTGACTAGATTTAATCAATTTGAGTCAAGATTGAGTTTATATTTATCTGAACCTTTCTGCTTTTACATCAAATTTGGTAGTGATCAGAACCAAGGAGCATCTCGTATGCTATCTTCATTTTATCTCAATCCTATTTGCCATTGTTTTGGGCAAAGCTTAAGAAGGCTGCTTCACTGGTGATCTTTTGCGTATTCACCTTTACATGCTGCAGTTGTAATTGCAAAACTATTGGCTTGTTTTCTGCTCTTGCTGCCTTTATTTCTCAGTGTAACTGTGCAAACGGGAACTGCAATCATAATTTCTCATAAAAAACTTTTTAGGTAGAAAAGGGCATCAAAACTTATGGATGTGTTTCTTTGTTTGCAGATCAATGAGATACCTAAGCTAACTTCAGGTTGCAGTGAGTTCAGCACCTCTGCAGAACATATCTTGGAGAAAAGGAAGATGAATCAAACATTGCTTGCAAATCATAGTACTCTGCTTGACTTGCTTGAAATTCCTCAGCTAATGGACACGTATGTTTTCGTCAATGCTGTAAGGATCACTCGTTAGAATTGAAACTGCATCCATGATTTTGAAGGGATGAAATGTCAGTGGTTTTTGCTAATGATGTATGTTACCTTCCAAAGTGCAGTTTATGTATTTGACTAGTAAATTTGTGAGAGAATTGATTTTGGTGCAGACATTGTGATTGAGTTATAATATCTACCTTTTCTTTTTAAGACAAGGGATCTTAGTCTAGTTGGAAAAGACTTTTTCCCTCAAACCATGAGCCATGAGGTTAGTGGTTTGAGTCACCAAAGAGAGTAAAGTGGGAAGAGGTGTAGTGTTTTGTTCTAGGTAGAGGGGTTGGGGTGTGGGGTTTAGCATATAAAAAGATCCATGTTTTCTAATATGTTGGGTGATGAACAATGTTGCGTTGTTCTTAGAGCCATCATTGCTGTCATATCTGGAGATTCAGCCTGAATTGTCTTGCATAGCACAGCCATGCAAGTAGTCAAGTTTATTTTTTATTTTTCTTAATAATAACATAGAAATACATAGGAGAGGGACATAGACCTTACCTCCTATGGCAAAATACAGTGGATCACCATAAGCTAGCAAGGTAAGATCTAAGTTAGAGACCTATCATATATCATATAGGATGATTCACACGAAAAGGGAGACTCAGAACATTATTAATATTTCATATTAGTGAATGAACTCATATCTTTTAGCTTCCATGCTTTGGTGGTGCTAGACTTGAGTGGTCTCTTAATTTTGCAGATGTGTGAGGAATGGAAACTATGATGAAGCTCTTGATTTAGAAGCATTTGTTTCCAAGCTTTCAGCAATGCACCCCAAGTGAGTCCTGGGTCGTTTCTTTGTTTTTCTGTAGGAACTGATATAATTGAATTTGATGAAAACTTACTACGGCACTTTTGTTTCTTTTTCGTCTCCCCCCTGAAGGTTACCAGTCATTCAAGCCCTTGCTGCAGAAGTTCGGCAGACCACCCAATCTCTTCTTTCTCAGCTTCTCCAAAGACTTAGGTCAAACATTCAGGTGATTTCTGGCATAGATTATTTGATTTTGTAACAGTTATGCTGTTGGAGCATACTGGAATGGAAGTTCTTCATAAATTATGAAGCTTAAGACCTAACTGTTTACAATTTATTGGTGCAGTTGCCAGAATGCCTGCGTATCATTGGATACTTGCGTCGTATAGGGGTGTTCAATGAGTATGAGATGCGCTTACAGGTGAGATTGATATATTCTAACAACAGCTGGTTTTACCCAACAGTTTGCTTTTTGGTCTTCATTTATATCATTAGGTTCTTCTAATTTTTTTTTTTAACCCATATTTGACCAATTTTTCCCCTTAAACAGTTTCTAAGGTGCCGTCAGGCATGGCTTTCTGGGATCCTTGATGACTTGGACCAGAGAAATGCTTATGAATACCTCAAAGGGATGGTAAATTGTCATCGGATGCATCTCTTTGATGTTGTTAACCAGTACCGTGCGATATTTGCTGATGATACTTCCGGGAGGGAAGAAAACTATGATGGTGGGCTTCTCTTCAGTTGGGCCATGCATCAAATTTCTTCCCACCTTAGAACTCTAAAAATGATGCTACCGAAGATCACTGAAGGAGGTTCTTTATCAAACATTCTTGATCAATGCATGGTGAGCATATATATTTGTGCTAGGCAGGTCATCAAAATTCATTTTGCTCAAGTAAAACTTCTTTTTGGCTGTGATCGACCTTGATGTCTTCTGCTTCCAATCACCATGAATGCTAAACATGTGAAAGAAAATGGATTGCATTTTGTTTATAAAACAAAGGGAGATGTAAATTCCCAGAAATGGCTGGAGAAAGATAGTTTAAGTTTTTGTTCTTTAGCCATCCTGCTGGAAACGTTCCAAGATTTTGATATGATTTATGGAAGGGAAAAAGCAGGAAATTGTTTTCCCTTCTCTCTATGGTGGGCAGGAAGGCGGGTGGTGGAGCACTAAAAGAAGGAAACATATTTACCTTTAGGTACACTTGTCTAGTGAGCTAATCAGAAGAGCCATATAACTCAAAAGCTAGTCTTAAACCTATAAGTGTAGAGTCGAAATCCATCACTTCGTTTCCTTCTAGTCGCTTTGCTTTTCTCAGTCAACTTCAATTTCCAACCTATCTTCTAACTCATTTCGTGGCCAATTTCAATTTTCAACACATCTTTGTCTCATTTTGGTGATCTATCTCCACTCTTTGGCCTCTATCTCCATGAAATCAAAGCAGATGGCATTAACTTTATTGTCCTTCTTCCATGTTAACAATAGAAAATAATAGGCTTCAATTCTCTGCAGGCTGAATAGTTCAATCACTTCTCATATTTAAATTCTAAACTGACTTGGCTCTGATGGCATAAACTAAGGTAGAAATTTCCTTATTGTATGTTCTTTTAGAATGATAACTATTAGTTAAAAGAGTGTGCATGCAGACTTTTTCTTATATTCCCTCTGTCTTGTTTGATGTGATTTCATTTGACTGACATGCAATTTACGATATAATATGGCCATTATATTTTATTAGTAATATCCCCCCGTCCCAATTTATGTGATGTTGACTTGGCACGGAGTTTAAGAACGAAAGAAAGACTTTTGAAACTTGTATCGTTCTTTTTGGAACGGACTAAAAAGGAAAGCGAATCATATAAATTGTCCAGGACAGAGGGACTAGAAGAAAGTACGAATAGCACCAAAATTTAGAATTTGCATACTATATGAGATTTTAGTTCTTCAAAATTGTTAAACTTCTATAGAATTGTATTATTTTGAGAATTGTGTCAAACAATATCCGAAGGAAAGATTGTCATTGAAATTGTGACTAGGGGAGTGTGTCCCCACCTCTTTTGGAGGATTTTTATTTGGGTGGGGGTGGGGTTGAAGAGGGATCACTAACCATCAGTTCTTTGCTGGTTATTACCTACAAGTTTAGGTGAATACATGTATGATTTGAAGCCATCAGGAATCAGGCTTAGGCAAGTTTTTTTTCATCTATAAGGGGTTCGTACTTGCTTTGATGCATTGGCGAGATAGTTATTGCTTGTTTCTTAGCCTTGCAATAGTTGTTTCTATTGTTGCATTTGTTATATACTTATTCACGCGTTAAATCAAGCTTTGGGTTTTATTCACTTATTGATGCTTTTTTCTTTTTATGTTGACAGTATTGTGCTATGGGGCTTGGTTGGGTTGGATTGGACTTCCGTGGCTTGCTTCCCCCTCTTTTTGAAGAGTACATACCTGATTGGTTCTTTGTGATTCTGGAATCTTAAAATTGGTCACTAAGCTAGTTCTTTTGTGCATTTCATTTTCTGATTACTTTTGCAGGGCGGTCCTAAATCTGTTTTCGAAGAACATGAATGCAGCTGTTGAGAATTTCCAGGTATATATTTTAGACCAATGGTAGAACTCTTATACCTAGCACAGTCAGCCTAAGTGGGAACACTTTTATCTAAAGTTATCTTTTGAAGTAAGCAGCCTATCATTCTTCACTCAGAATTGGTAATATGCAAACTTTACTTGATTCCAGTTGGTCCTCGATTCTCATCGCTGGGTTCCATTACCAGCAGTTGGCTTTCCTACCAGCAGTTTGAGTGAAGAAAGTCATGAAGATGTTACTCCTCCCTCAAGTCTAATGGAGCACCCACCTCTGGCTGTTTTTGTTAATGGTACGTTACAAGCTCACTTCACTACTTAAGTAAGCACCTTTGCAAATGTTCCCTTTTGTTCATTGCCTGCAACTGTTAACACACCAAGAAAAGGACAAGTACCAAAGGATGGGATTTCTAGGTCAGCATGAGAGATATCTAGGTTTGCAATTCAAAATTGTACTTTGGGCTCCTGCTGGAGTACTTCAATAAAGTAATGGTGTTATGGATGCTAGTTGGTCATTAGAAATACTTAAATGTCTGTGACTCTGCCTGTGGTCTCGTACCAAGCAAAGGAAAGCTTCTTTTAGAATCCTGCAAGTTCATTCATTGTTTTTTTTTTCAATGAATAAACAAAGAACAAAGGATCTTTGAGATATGCCCACTTTTCTGTAACGTGTGTGGAGTTCTCCCTGTTTTATCTTGTTTAAAAATCGATCTTTAAGCCTTTTTTTAAAAAATAAAAATAAATACTATGGTTGCTAGATTTTTTGAGTTCTGATTATCTCGTAATTGAGAACTAAACTATAGAACTGAAAATTGTTTATCTAAGCATCTCTAATTTGGGTGAATATATCTTCATCGAGTGCTACCACCTACAGGTGTGTAAAATCCGAGTCTTTGATATAGGGTGAAAATTGAGCTTTATTTATCACGGGAACATTTGCAAGGCATAATTTATGAATTGTTATCTTGATCAATTTACTGATGAGCTGATACTGTCATGACCAATGGTTTCAACACCACCCTGCATCTAGTAGGTGTCAGGTTCCAATCCCACTGAAGGCTTTTTCCTTCCATACTCACTATTCACGGGTCCATCAGCACCAATAAAAAACGAACAAAAGAAAGCCAGTTTGGCCACTGTAATTTGGCATCTTTAAGACAATAGCTTCACCAAGTACTAAGAATTATTGACCTTTGCACTGATCAAACCACCTTTGGCTTTATATTTAAAGCTCAAAAAAGGGAAAGAACGTTGTCGGCTTATGATTCAACTAATTGCTAAATATAGTCTTTTTACATTAATCCAGTTGTTTTTGCATCCTCCGTACATACTTTGCAGGTGTCTCTGCGGCAATGAATGAATTACGACCTTGTGCTCCCTTGAGTTTAAAACACGTGCTTGCACAAGAACTGGCGAAAGGATTGCAGGCTGTTTCTGATGCTTTACTGAGATATAACACTACTCGCATGCTTCGAGAAAACGAGTCTCTGCTTTTCCTATCACTATGTCGAGCATTTATTGAGGTAGCAATTTGTTTGACCTTCATGTACAATTAATTTGTTTACCAGTTGACTCAAACATACAAATTATGTACCTTTCCAGGTTGCTTTCCCACACTGTGTTACTTGTTTTGGTCGTTGTTATCCGGGTGGGGCTGCTCTTATAGCCGATGCCAAAACTCTATTTGACGGAATTAGCCGATTATTGGCAACCTCTTCCTCCAGAGAACTTCCAAAACCCGTTCGTAATTCAGAGGCCAATAGTATATCAGAAAATGGCGACGTACCTAAGATGGAAAAAGGGGAAATTCCTAGTACTGAACAACCTGACAGTACGAACGCAGAAGAGGAACCCAATAATGTCCCCTCAGAAAACGAGGAGAAGCCTGGTAATGTATCATCGTGATGTGATGTGAAGAGCATATGCATTTAGAAAGTCAGTTTATATATTCTGCATTTTCTGATGAAGTACTAAAAAGACTCAGAAATATGCTTGTTTTTCCTGCTTCAAATCCAGGGAGTAACCTTTTCAACCATATCAGACAGTGATTGTGGCTGATTCACTATGACGAGACGGGCTTGTAACATCTTTGAGAATATAAGAGCATATGTATTATATCTAATAAGAGCACAGCGTGATACAAAAATATACCATAAACGGACAAATAATAATTAACATGCTTTAGTTTAGACTAAATTTTTTATTTCTCTACAGTCTCGGAGTTTGGACTTAAACGGAAACAAAATTAATTAGGCTGTTGTGCCAACACAAATCCTAGTAGTCTATATATATAAAATAGATCTAGTTCAATTCATAAAACAATTGTCATGAAGCCATCTCTAGAAGGTGTTAGGCATAAAAAGCCAGATGATGCACTGATCAACAAAAAGTCGAATCCCCTTCGAAGGAATTCACCAAAAATCAATTCGAAGAATGTTCAAGTGACAACTAGTAGTTTCTGAAAGGCGGCGGCTGCTGAACAAGTGGTGTTAGATTTTAGAGATGACTATGGATTTTGGGAGAATTATCTATGCTTGGAGGAAGAAGTTGCTTCTAGAGCTTGGACGAAGTGGAAATTGTAAACGTCCCATCAGCAATCATTGAAGATGTAATAAATTCAAGTCAAGATGTCTACAACTTATCTCTTCCACAATTGACATGATCAATTAATTTATGCAACAAAATCTTATTTGATTTGATCGGGATAGTCAGGATCTAGAGTTAATCAATTTTAAAGTTAATTTTTTTTTTCATATGCATACATAGTTTTCGTCCTATATATGTAGTTAAATTCTGACTTGTTTGGAACTTAGACATGAATGTTATTTTTGTATGCATATATATACATGATTTGAAAAAAAAAAACAGTGATTATAAATTGAAGCCACGATATTCGGTCTTACTTTCATGTGCTTGTTAGTGTCACTTATTAGTTTATATTGTTTTGAATTCGTTTATAAATGTGCCGCGCTTTGTGACTAATAGAGAACTTTTGCTTTGTTTGTCATAAGATATCCAACATAAGTTGTGTAGTATTCTAATTCGATCTGCATAAATTTAGAATTTTTTTGCCTTGTGGGTTCTGAACTAAACTCGTGCCTCTAAGGACACAAGTGTGATAGAAATGTAAGACATAACTTATATTATATTATGATTAAAAAAAATAGACTAATGTCTAAGGACAAAAATTATTTTCCAGGGGGGCAAAAATAAAGCAGTATGCTCCCTTAACAAAAATTAAGCAAATCAGAATTTATGCCTTATTATTTCTTAGTGCTAAATCAAATTAAAATATCCAAAAGCCTTGATGAATAATATATACTTATCTCATGTAGACTGTAGTAATAGCTTCGGACAGCTTTCTGAATTGTCTGTTGTTGATAATTTCCTCACATGTACTCTATCAGAAGTTCATTTTAAGATTTTTGTGTAATTTTCCATTCTGAAATTAACTAATTTTTTATATTAATTCCATTCTGAAATAAAATAATATTGGGTGATGAGCAGATTAATTTTTGAGTCAATACTAATTGAAGGAGAGAAGTTCCTACTAGTTTATCTAAAGCAAGAGCAACGTGATTCAAATCAAATATACCATAAACGGACAATAATGATTGACATGCTCCAGATTTACCTAGTAGAATCGATTTTTTATTTCCCTACAATCTTGGAGTTTGGACTTAAACGAAATAAATTTATTAAGCATTTGTGCTAATTAAGGGTGTACAAAATCGAACTGAAAATTGAATTAAACCGCAAATTGAGTCAAACCGGAAAAAAAACCCGACTAGTGGTTTGGTTTGACTTGGTTTGATATTGGAAAAAAAATCCCGACTATATTTGGGTTGGTTTGGTTTTAACTAAAAAAAACCAACCCGAAACCAAACCAACCCGACATTATATATGTAATTTTAAAATTTTATTTTATACATAAAAATATTTACTTTGATATAATTTTAAAATATTTCTTATACTATTTCATAACTTTTATCTTTTAATATATTATTTCAAGTTTAAAACTTAAAATTCGGAATGGTCCAATAAAGATTATAGTTCATAGATGTTGATAATTATAATAAAACT
>JAJOOR010009552.1:0-19499 GCA_036250505.1 Solanum acaule
CACAAATCCCCCCCCCCCCCCCCGCCCCATTTTTAATTACCTTTGTGGAAGTAATTTGACTAATTGAATATAATTGTTGGTTAAAATAAAGTCTAAACCATTTTCCTCGTGGGATCGACCCCAACCTACAAGTTGGGTTCTTTACTTGATAACGATCACTTATGCTTCTTTGGCGCCTCTGCCTGGGAAAGTTGGCTTTTAGATTTATTTTACCTACATTATTGAATGTTAGTCAAATATTTCCTAATTTTACCTTTTCTCTTTGTTTTTGTCTCTCTCAGGTTCCGATTCTAGTGTATGCCAAGTACACAGAGCCAGAGTGAACCACTTACTCCGTATGATCCAGAGTTGAACCGCACTTTGCGAAGAATGAACAATCAAAGAGATCCAATTAATCCTATCGGAGGAAATCTAGGTGATGCAGTTGAGTTACAACAGCCGAGGGTAGTTGATAGGGACAACCAGGTTCTAGCTAACAATTGATTGGGAGATGCATTGAGGGTGCTAGATCCATTAGGCCCACAATAACATGACAACTATCGGGGAAACATCAATATAGCAGACTCTGATGGACCTATTGTCCTACACCCTCTACCTCCAGGGCACACATTTGTGGTGACTAGTAGCTTGATGCAGATGCTTACAACAAGGGGCTTATTCTCAGGATCGCCATCGGAGGATCCACATGCTCATTTAGCCAAGCTCAGGGTGGTTTACAAGAGTTGTGTAGGTAGACCAGACTTGGATATGGATGTCATTGGATTACGAGTGTTCCCTCTGTCATTGACAGGCGAATCTGCAGTATGGTTCACTGAGCTTCCTTATAACTCAATATTTACATGGGACTAACTGGCGGAGGTGTTCCGAGCAAAGTACTATCCAGTGTCCAAGAAGCTCAACACAAAGATAGGGTCAATAATTTTGTAGCATTACCTGGAGGGTCTGTGAGTAGCTCTTGGGACAGATTCACTGCATTCGTATGAGGTGTCCCAAATCACCATATTGATGATGAGTCGGTGAAGGAATATTTCTACTGAGGACAAGATGATAACAATAAAACAGTACTTGACACTATTGTTGGAGGTTCATATGGTGATTGTACATATACACATATTGCTGAAAAACTGGAGAGGATCTCCTGCAACAATAAAGCATGGAGCACTAGGAGGTTAGATACTGGGAGAAACACATTTGCTGTTCATAATACAAATACCAATTCTGCAGATGATATTCGTGAGGAGATGGCCCAGATGAGGACCGAGTTGGGGTTGGTATTGAAGCATGTGAGCGGAGGAGCAGAAAAGGTTAATGCTGTGAACTACTTAACTAGAACTCCACCACCAGTTGAAGAATGTTACTATGAAGAGGATGCTTATGCTGTGAATGATCAGACGGTGGGTTTACGACCAAATGCCCAAGGATCCAATACGGAGAATTGGCGCCAAGGTCAAGGAAACCAAGGTCGGAACTATGGAAATTACAACCGAGAGGGTCACTATGTCCGGGATAGGAACTTCAATCGTGACAACAATTACAACAGGAACAACTATGGCAACAGAAACGATCGGGTTGGACTTTATGTTCCCCCTCAAAATCGGGAATCTGGTGCTAGGGAAGCTGGAGGCAATATGGCGCGTATCAAAGATATGATGCAGAAGATGATGAGAAGGTTTGATGCAACTAATGAGAATGTGAAGGAGATGAGAAATGACTTGTCCGGTATTGTTCAAAAGGTTGATGCCCATGCAGTGTCAATAAAGCATCTAGAGCAGCAGATGACTCAGTTGTCCACTACAGTGAACCCACGTCAACCTGGCACTCTTCCTAGCAACACCATCCAGAATCCAAAGAATGATGGTCATTGTATGGCAATTACTACTCGAGGGGGTAAGCAAACCATAGATCTACTATGTCGTCTGTGGTGGATGCTGAGATTAGAAAAGAAGATGATGTGGTGGAGGTTAGGGAAGAGTCTGAGACTACGACAAAGAAAAAAGAGGAGATATCTCAGAAAGTGGTCTCCATACCTAAACCCCCACCACCTTTTCCACAGAGGTTAGTGAAGAAGACTGAAGATGGTAAATATCGCAGGTTTATTACTATGTTGAAGCAGCTTTCTATCAATGTTCCTTTGATAGAAGCCATGGAGTAAATGCCTGGGTATGCGAAGTTTATGAAAGATATGGTGACAAAGAAAAGGTCTGTGAGTTTCGAAGATGATGATAGATTGCAACATTGTAGTGCTATTGCTACCAGATCTCTTGTGCAGAAGAATGAAGACCCTGGTGCCTTCACGATCCCATGCACTATAGGGTTGTTACACTTTGCTAAGGCATTTTGTGATCTTGGTGCTAGCATCAACCTCATGCCCTTGTCTATTTACAAAAAGTTGGGTCTAGGAGACCCAAAACCCACTGCAATGCGGTTACTAATGGCCAATCGAACTGTGAAGAGGCCCATTGGTGTACTCCATGATGTGCTAGTGAAAGTGGAGTCTTTCATTTTTCTGGCAGATTTTGTGATTCTTGACTGGGAGGTTGATTTTGAGGTTTCCATCATCCTTGGGAGACCATTTGTTACCACAGGGCGTGCGTTGGTTGATATGGAAAAGGGACAGATGAAGTTCAGACTAAATAATGAAGAAGCAACTTTCAATTTTTGTAGGTCCATGAAGCTGAGTGGTGAGCTCCAAACAATATCTGCTATAACTTACAGAGTGGAGAGTGGGATAGAAGTGCAAATTGAAGAGCGACTAGGTGTTGATGCACTAGCAGCAGTTATGATGAATTTCGATAGTGATGTCATTGAAGAGTATGATGAGTTGGTAGCCGCACTCGATAGGTGTGAATATCGGTCCAAACCAAAGAAGTATGAATTAGACATGAAGAATCGCGAGTCCCCACCCGCAAGACCATCTATTGTGGAGGCACCGAAATTGGAGCTTAAGGCTCTACCACCGCATTTGAGGTATGTATACTTGGGCAAAGAGAATACTTTGCCGGTCATCATTGCGGCAGATTTGAATGGAGACAAGTAGAGTGCTTGGTGACTGTGTTAAAAAGGTTTAAGCGAGCTATTAGATAGACTATTGCGGATATTACTGGGATTCCTCCCGGCATTTGCTCTCACAAAATCCAACTCATGCCAGATCATAAGCCCAGTATCGAGCACCAGAGAAGATTAAATCCACCTATGCATGAGATAGTTAAAAAGGAGATCATCAAGTGGTTGGATACTTATCCCATTGCAGATAGTAGCTGGGTATGTCCTGTGCAGTGTGTGCCTAAAAAGGGTGGTATGAATGTGGTTCCAAATGAAAGAAATGAGCTTGTTCTAATGAGGCCCGTTACTGGATGGAGAGTTTGTATGGATTACCGGAAGTTGAATGCGTGGACAGAAAAGGACCACTTTCCTATGCCATTCATGGACCAGATGTTGGATAGACTTGCAGGAAAGGGTTGCTATTGTTTTCTTGATGGGTATTCGGGCTACAATAAAATCTCTATAGCTCCAGAAGACCAAGAGAAGACCACCTTCACTTGCCCATATGGGACTTTTGCTTTCAAACGGATGCCATTTGAGTTGTGCAATGCTCCAGCAAACTTCCAGCGCTGTATGATGTCGATATTTTCTGATATGGTGGAGGACACTATTGAAGTGTTCATGGATGATTTTTCAGTGGTAGGTGATTCTTTTGATCGTTTTCTAGATCATTTGGCTGAGGTGCTTAAAAGGTGTGAAGACTGCAACTTGGTGCTTAATTGGGAGAAATGTCATTTCATGGTTAACGAAGGTATAGTGTTGGGTCATCGAATTTCCGAGAAAGGTATTGAGGTTGATAGAGCTAAAGTTGAGGTAATAGAAAAGCTTCCACCACCCATTTCTATAAAAGGTGTTAGAAGTTTTCTTGGGCATGCATGTTTTTATAGGAGATTCATCAAAGATTTCTCCAAAATTGCACATCTGTTGTGCAAACTGCTCGAGAAGGAGTGTAAGTTCTATTTTGATGATGCTTGTCTTAGAGCATTTGGAGAGTTGAAGGAGAAATTGGTTACTGCACTGATCATTATTTCACCGGATTGGGGACAACCGTTTGAGGTAATGTGCGATGCGAGTGGAGTGGCGCCGTGTGTAGTATTGGGACAAAGGCGAGAGAAAATTCTTCACCCTATTTACTATGCTAGCAAAGATCTAAATGTGGCCCAGAAGAATTATACTGTGACCGAACAAGAACTTCTTGCAGTGGTTTTTGCATTCGAGAAATTTTGATCCTACTTGCTTGGTACTAAGGTCATAGTGCATACTGACCATTCTGCATTGAGGAATTTGTTGGCGAAAAAGGATGCAAAACCAAGATTGATTAGATGGGTATTGTTGCTGCAAGAGTTTGATTTTGTAGTAAGAGATAGAAAGGGGACCGAAAATCAAGTTGCCGATCACTTGTCCAGATTTGAGGAAGAGGCTATGCTAAAGCTTGGAGATAGGGCTGAAATTAATGATGCTTTTCCAGATGAATAGGTATTGGCTGCTTCTGATGATTTGATCCCTTGGTTTGCAGACTTTGCTAATTATTTGGCAAGCGATATTGTGCCCCCCGATTTGTCTCTTCACCAAAGGAAAAAGTTTATGCATGATGTGAAGAAATTCTTTTGGGATGAACCTTACTTGTATCGTAGTTGTGCTGATGGGATTATTCATCGCTGTGTACCCGAGGTTGAGATGTTAAGTGTACTTGAAGCATGCCATTCATCACCTGTTGGTGGGCATCATAGTGGTATTCGGAATGCACATAAGATTTTGCAATGTAGGTACTACTGGCCTACCATCCACCAAGATGCTCATGATTTCGCCAAGTTTTGTGATCGTTGCCAAAGAGAAGTAGGGCTTTCAAAGAGGTAAGAGCTCCCTATGAATCCTATATTGGTGATATAGTTGTTTGATGTATGGGGCATTGATTTTATGGGTCCATTTGTGAGTTCATATGGGATGAAGTATATTCTTGTTGCGGTTGATTATGTATCGAAGTAGGTGGAAGCAGTTGCGCTCTCCAACAATGAAGGTAAAAGTGTCACTGCATTCTTGAAAAATAATATCTTCTCTAGATTTGGTACACCGAGGGCTATCATTACCGATGGAGGTTCTCACTTTTGCAATAAGTTGTTCAAGGCACTACCTGAGAAATATGGGGTCCATCACAATGTAGCCACTCCTTACCATCCACAGACTAGTGGTCAAGTTGAAGTATCCAACAGAGAGATCAAACAGATATTGGCGAAGACTGTAAATGCTAATAGAACAGATTGGTCAAGGAAGCTTGATTATGCTCTATGGGCATATCGCACTGCATACAAGACCCCCATAGGTATGTCTCCTTACCAACTTGTATATGGGAAGTCTTGTCATTTACCAGTAGAGCTAGAGCATAAGGCGATGTGGGCAATTAAGAAGTTAAATTTGGATTGGGGCGCCGCTTCTAATCAAAGAATGAATGACTTGAATATGATTGATGAGTTTCACCTAAAAGCTTATGAAAGTTCAGCCTTGTACAAAGAGAAGATGAAGAGGTATCATGATCAAAGAATTGAAAAGCGAGAATTTGTGGTTGGTGATCTTGTGCTTCTATTCAACTCTAGGTTACGCTTGTTTCCAGGAAAACTCAAGTCCAAATGGACCGGGCCATTTATGATCACAAAAGTTCTTACTTATGGAGCGGTTGAGCTTGAGAATAGTGAAGGAACAAGGTTCATGGTCAACGGGCAAAGGATCAAGATCTATCTGGGAAATGCTGAAACTGTACAAGAAGTGATTGAGGACTAAAATCTTGATGAAGTCTAAGTAATCAAGACACTTGCGTCGTGCCGCGACGTTAAATCAAGCGCTGCTTGGGAGGCAACCCAAGATGTACAATCTAGCCAACGACAGGATTCTGTTTTCCATTTAGTAGTTTTCTTTGTTTAATTGCGTCTTTGTATCAATTTAGTTCTTAGTGTTGGCTAGAATTAGTATAGGGTCCGTGTCTAAAAAGTGTCCAGAAAATGTAAAAAAAATAGCCTATTAGTTGCTACATATGCAGGTACACCACGAAAAATCTGCAGAAAATGGTCTGGTGCAGAGGTCTACGGATCCCATCGACGGTCCGTCATCTTATCCACGGACCGTGGATGGTGTCCGTAGATCCCAGGTAAGCCTCTAAATTTATCCAAGTATAAGAGTGATCTATGGTCCTAATCTACAGACCGTAGATCGACTCACGGACTGTAGACGGGGTCTCGTGAGTCCAAACCCTATTTATGTCTGACCCGACACGGACCCCCTTACTTAATAACTCCCCTAATTTCAAATCATTTCCACTTCCCTCCATTCACTCCTCAACTGTTTCAACCATCCATAACCTCTCTAAATCACTCCATAACTCCCCCATAATATCATCCCTTCCATAATTCCCCCAATTCCCTTCCATTTCGACTACAACTCATTCCATATTCCACAAAAAGTGTCCGGTGTTTGGTTAGTAACGAAGAGGTGATTCCTTGGTATTGCTAAGCTTAGTGTCGTCACGCAATCACCCCACTCCTCGTTGCTTGTAAGGTAATAGACTTTCCCCTCACTTTGAATTTCGATTCATAGATTGAATATAGAAAGTCGGGAGTTGGGTCTTGACCTTGGGTAATTGTTAAATGAAATTGCATGATAAACTTGAAAATTACAATGCCCTTGGAACGATAGATAGTGATTGTGTAGCCTTATTGTATATGATTATAAGTCTAAATGTAAGTTTCGATTTAGGGTTCCAAAAGTTGTCTTAACTATTTGGTGAAATGATCATTCGGAATCCTAAGAATGAAGAACTAGCATAATTGAATGTTGAAATGCATAATTAGACTTCGTTAATGTTGAAAAATAAGGCCAAATATGTATGGTCAGAAGTAAAGACTGGCTGAAACCTGGCACATATGGCATCTACAATACCCCATCTACGGAACATAGATTTATCTACGAACCGTAGATGAGGTTCGTGACTGGATGCACATGAAAAATTTCACCAAGTGTGAAACCACGGATGTGGACTACGGTCCGTAGTTCAATCTACGGACCGTTCTACACATCCGTGGTTTCCATCTGCGACCTATATTGTTGACCCCCTAATCCACGGAAGAGTCCCACGGACCGTAGATCAGTCTACGGAACGTAGGTATCCTCCGTGGATGACCACTATAGCCTCCGTTTGAAATTTTCATGGGACTTTGTTACTGTTCGTTTATAGTTCTAAACTTTTTCTTAGTATGTTTAGGGTTAGTTTTGGCACTAATATCGCTTCCACAGGTATGATGGCACCCAAGAAACTAATCACCTACTCAAAACATGGCAAGTCAAAATCTGTTGCTCCTAGCTTCAGGTTAATCGATGAGGACACGGACATGGAAAATGATCCAGCATACATTCCTCCCAACACACAGACTACTCCCACTGCACCCCGTGTCACCAGAGGCACCCCTAGAAGGTGCTTCCCGACGTAGTCACTGTCTCCCAGTCTGAGGAGGAGCAGACATTGATTGGATCACCAACTGGGGCTGCTTCTATTTCAGAGGAGGGGTTTATGTCAGGATCCGAGTCGGCCCATGCTTCGGGCTCTGAGTCTACTCATTCCTCAGGATCCGAGTCTGCCCATGCCGCAGGGTCTAGTGCAAAATCAGCCACAGGGTCCGGTGAGAATGACCAAGCAGCCTCGTCTGACGAGACCACTAGCTCGTAGTCCGTACCTGCACCAAGGAATGATGACCCCACTCCAGTAGCCGGCAAACTAAATAGGTGGTGTGTAGAGGGCAAATGGCAAATTTATCGGGATGCCAAGATGATAAATGACAAACAGAAGATGGTCCGGCTTATTATAGAAGAGCGCAGAGTCCTCACGGGGAGCTTGCACACTGTCCCGGACATCCACCGGTTGTTTAACTTTCACAAGTGTGACTGGATGGCTCGAGACCTAGGGACAAATAGCGAGGAGATTGTGCAAGAATTCTACGCCTCCTATGCTGCCACTCTTCAAGGTTCGATTTCCAAGCGGGCAAAGCCTCTAGCCCAAGACCCTCTCACTTCCACTTTGGTTCGAAGTTGTCCGGTGGACATATCACCTGCTACTATCAGCCGTTTTCTCTATGGTCCTACCACGGGTCACTCTTGGTCTCTCAACACAGCATAGTTTTATTATAGATGGAACATCATGCGGAGTGGCGCTTTCCAGAGGAACGCTGAGCAACGAGAGGCTGTGATACTATGGTTGGCTA
Organism: Solanum acaule; assembly: GCA_036250505.1. Lineage (NCBI taxonomy): Eukaryota > Viridiplantae > Streptophyta > Magnoliopsida > Solanales > Solanaceae > Solanum > Solanum acaule. The sequence continues at coordinate 8,286 of JAJOOR010009552.1, forward strand.
GGTACATTGTTGTAGATGGAGAGCGTGCAGAATGGGTCGCCGCTCCACGGTTGGGCATCCGAAAGATCACATTAAATTTTGTGGCCAAGTTCTTCTGGTTGCTGGTACGTAACCGAGTGTCGCCTACAAAAGCTGACAACCAAGTCACATGGGACAGAGCGGTTATGGTTGCGGCATTGGTAGCTGGAGTGGAGATTGACTTTACCTGCATGCTGCTGGGAGAGATTCACGAGAGGGCATTCAGGACCTCCACTACTTACCCCTTCCCATGTCTAATTTTACAATTGTGTAGGGACTCTGGAGTGCCGATCTGGCATTGTGACAGGTTAGTCCACCCTACAGGGGCATTGGACATAGGCCTCATTCAAGATGAGGCAAATGTGGCGGCACCTCGCAGAGAGCCCCAGGTTGAGGTACCCCCCTTGGGTGCCGATCTTGCAGCCACATTCGGGCAGGCACATGGCGGTGACCCCAGTATACCAGATCACACCGATGTTGTCCCGGCCTCCTCTTCTCAGGCAACTAGTATGGCTCCTAGCTCTTCCCAGTCCACACCACAGTTAGGAGCTATTGTTGTCCCATTGGCCAGAGTACAGAAATTAGAGGCTCTGATGGCCACACTGCTGCATCACATCCAGCCATGGATGCAAAAGTCGATAGCCGAGTCCGAGGCTAGAATGGAGCGAAGTATGGAGGGGATGATGGACCGGAAGGTCCAGGTTGTTAATAAGCGTCTTGATGCCTTTGAATTGCGAGTCCACGAGCAATCAGCCCCGGCCATAGATCTATCTGCTTTGCAGGCTAAATTAGCCAGTCTCCGGACCGACATTGATCCCATTCTTGCTGCTTCTTCAGTTGAGAGCCTCAGGTTGCACCTACTGCACTGGCTGATGAAACAGTGTTGGATGCTTTATTCAGTGGGACCGCCGAGGAGGAGCTTGCGCCTACACATGCCAAAGGCAAGCGGCACCGTTCTCATCGTACTGCGAAGAAGAAAGCTCAAAAGAGACAGCGTAGGCAGGAGAAAGCGGCTAGGAGGGCTTCAATTTTAGACGAAGAGTTGCGCCAGCAGAGGGTGCGTGAGAGAGTTGCAGGGGCATCGAGCTCTCCCCCAGTTGTAGAGGTCCAGTCTATTTTGAAGGACGTTGTTAGCACCACTGATGGTGCGGTGAGATTGATAGAGAGCACTACTGAGGGTGCCCCCACTATTGTTCTAGCGGGCTCCGGGAAACCGGACCCCCCTGCTTGTTGATTATTCACCGGTGCTTTGCGCCACAGGTTTGCTTCACCCAATCCATTCTCTTTTACTGTTTTTGTATGCATTGAGGACAATCACTTCTATTTTTGTTGGGGTGGGGTAAATGGATTGTGAGTGATAGGGTGAAGTCTCAATAACCCAACTCATAAATCCTCTCTTAGGGTTTTCTTGCCTGTGTTCTTTTCCCCCAAGAGACTGTTTAATTTTTGTTGAACCGACATGTCTTAGGATTGTATGTGTAGAAGCATGATAAAGAAAGAAGCATGATGGCTTATGAAAAATGATACCCGTCAGATTTTGGGATGTATGCTAGAATTTGTAGGCTACGACTAGTTGAATGTGTTGGCTCTGAGTATGACATAATAATGAATCAACTCGATGGCATGACTTAAGCTGAAACTTGAACTAGGTAATCTGATAATCTGATAATGAAACTATGTGCCAAGAGTGTGTGAGAATCGTTGTGTGTTCAAACAGTTTTTGTGGAAAACTAGAACTTGCCCGGTTAGTCCTACTAAGACAATTCAATCTAGAGGTTAGGAAGTGATCATAGGCCATTGTTCTAAAAAGTCCACAAATTGCCTAAAAGAAGGATCCAACCAAATGAAATAAATGCTCCCTTTGATCGAAAAACTTTGAACCTAAAATTAAACCATTTCTTTCTAAACCCCGCACTCACCGTCCCATAATCTACTATGTTGGCCCCGGTCCCTCCTTGGACATGTGCACTGCGACTTAGGTCAAAAGCCTAAGTTGAGGGTGGCTAATGTAAAAAGTAACTTCAATCTTGGCCCTGACCTGACATCGGGTATTGTGCACCTCAACTAATGGAAAATCCATAAGTTGAGGGTGGCTATGAAAGAGGAAACTGAAAGAAAAAATGGGTATGAAAAGAGTGATGTTAAAAAAAAGGAAAGGATGTGACTTGTTGAAAGCTGAAAGAAAAATAAAATAAAAGTAAAAAGAGCTACAAAGTCTGAAGTCACATCCGTGGTTGAAGAAAATTAAGGGAAAGAAGGTAAAATGATAGGATGACAAAAATAGGGCAAAAAGAGGTTGAAAGCCTAGTGTAATGTCAAGGAGGGCAGAAAGTCACTAAGCAGTACCCAAATGTACCACACCTGACCCTAAGCTTACGTTACAAGCCAAGAAAGTCCTATAGTGATCCTAGAGTCTATTTTGGAGAGTCTAAGTAGTGAAAATAAGGGCAAGCTTATAGCATTGAGCACTAACTGTATTTGAAATTACTTATGAGCGTGAATGTTGAATAAATCCTTGTACTATGAATGACATTCATTTTTGTGAAAAGGGGATTTCGTTTGAAGTAAGGGCACTAGTTACATTGTCGGAAAGTTGGTACCCTGGTGATAATGAGAAGGTGTATGTTGTGTGTCAGTTGGTCGATCTGTGTCATGGTGTGATCCGCATGAATTAGCTTGTCGAGTCTAAGAGAATGAATGTGCACCCGAAAAGTGAGGGGAGTAGAGAGCCATGTGATTGCTTGGGCTTGAAATGCTTGGTTCTATACAAGTGTCGTTTAGAGTCGTAGTGCGTCGCTTGAGGATAAACAACGAATTTAAGTTGAGGGTGTTGATATACCGTGAGTTTACGGTATTTCTAATACATTTCACTTACAAGTTGTGTGTGTCTAGGGCCTTTTTGTATTGGTTATGTGTTTTGATCATGTTTTGCAGGAAGGATGTTCAGGCGCGGAAGTATAGAGACAGCTGAAAGAAATGCAGAAAAGGGCATTCACGGAGATGATCTACGGACCGTAGGTTCATTGACGGTCTGTAGGTGATGATCGTAGATCAGCAGGCAACATATGGAAGTTAAATCAGGGAAATCTGACCAAGTGTGGAACCACGGTATCCATTGATGGCCTGTAGATTGATCTACGGACCGTACTGTTGATCCGTAGATTGATACTGCGAGGGTTCCAGTACCTGATTTCTAAAGATTCTAAGTGTGGAGCTACGGAGGGGATTGACGGACCGTAGATCAATCTACGGTCCATACTGCAAGTCCGTCGTTTGCTTCAAAGAAGCTGATTTTTTGGAAGCTGAAATATTTTCCAAGTCTTGGCTGACGGAAGGTGATTATCCTAACAACCCTTGAAATCGATCACACAAGCTCTCAACATGTCATCTAAGTTCTGAATGGTACGCTCTGCCTGACCATCCGTCTGTGGATGAAATGTTGTGCTAAGGTTAACCTGAGTACCAAGACCTTTCTGAAATGACTTCCAGAAATGAGAGGTAAACTGATGACCTCTATTTGAGATGACAGACAAAGGAACCCCATGCAACCTCACAATCTCATTAATATAAAGCTTGGCATAGTCCTCCACCGAATCTATAGTCTTGACCACAAAAAAGTGAGAAAACTTAGTAACTTTGTCAACTATCACCCAAATGGAGTCATGCTGTCTGCATGTACGTGGTAAACTTGTGATGAAGTCCATGTTGATCACTTCCCACTTCCAAGTAGGAATGTCAATCTTTTGATTCATACCACTTGGTCTCTGATGTTCTACCTTGACTTGCTGGCAATTGGGGCAGTTAGCCACAAAATCTGCTATATCTCTTTCCATACCATTCCACCAATAGACTTCCCACATATTGTAGTACATCTTAGTGGCACCTGGATGAATAGAATATCTGGGGTTATGGGTCTCTACAAGAATATGTTGTCTCAACTCTCCCACATTAGGAACACATAATCGACCTGGGTAGCGAAGTACGCCATCTCCCCTTTGGGAGAAAACCTCAACTCTCTGTTGATGGACTGCACTCTTGAGTTCAAGCAATATTGGATCACTGTCTTGCTTTTCCTTAACTTCCACTACCAAAGAAGATTCTTCCCCATTCTAAACCGTTACACCACCGTTTGATATGCTCATAAGATGAACTCCTAGGCAAGCAGGTCTGTGAACATCCTTTGCTAGCTTCTTTCTTTCTTCCTCAACATGTGCTATACTACCCATGGATAATCTTCTTAGAGCATCTTTTACTACATTTGCCTTACCCAGATGGTAATGCACACTCATATCATAATCTTTGAGGAACTCAAGCCATCTTCTCTGGCGAAGATTCAACTCTTTCTGAGTGAATACATACTGGAGGCTCTTATGGTTTGTGAACATATCTATATGAACACCATACAAGTGGTGTCTCCAAATCTTGAGTGCAACCACCATCGCCGCAAGCTCGAGGTCATGAATCGAATAATTCTTCTCATGCACCTTAAGATGTCTAGAAGAATAATCTATAACCTTACCTTGCTGCATCAACACACAACCTAGGAAAACTCTGGATGCATCACAATAAATCACATAACCATCTAAACCCTCTGGTAGAGTCAAAACAGTAGTTGTAGTCAACCTAGTTTTGAATTCTATGAAGCTTTTCTCACAATCATCTGACCACCGAAACTTGACCTTCTTCTCAGTGAACCTAGTCAATGGTGAGGCTATGGATGAAAATCCTTCCATGAACCTTCTGTAATAACCTGCTAGACCCAAGAAACTTCTGATATCTATAGGAGAGATAGGTCTGGGCCATTGTTTCACTGCCTCTATATTTTGGGAATCTACTCAAATTCCTTCACTAGACACTATATGCCCAAGAAAAGCAACTAACTGCAACCAAAACTCCCACTTGTTAAATTTGGCGAATAACTGGCGATCTTTGAGAGTTTGTAGAACAACTCTTAAGTGACTCGCATGTTCTTCCTCATTCCTAGAGTAAATGAGGATATCATCAATAAAGACGTTAATGAACAAGTCCAAGTACTGCATCAACACTTTGTTCATCAAATCCATGAAGCTGTAGGAACATTGTTTAGTCTAAATGACATAACTACAAATTCATAATGACCATACCAAGTCCTGAAGGCTGTCTTTGGAATGTCACTATCTTTGACTTTGAGCTGATGATAACCCGATCTGAGGTCTATCTTTGATAAATGACTAGAACCCTGGAGTTGGTCAAACAAGTCATCAATCCTGGGGATGGGATACTTATTCTTGATTGTGACCTTGTTCAACTGCATATAGTCAATGCATATTCTGAGAGAACCATATTTTTTCTTTACAAACAACACTGGCGCACCTAGTGGTGAAATACTAAGTCTGATGAAGCCCTTATCTATAAGGTCTTTCAACTGCTCTTTCAATTCGTTAAGCTCAGCTAGAGCCATCCTGTAAGGAGGAATAGAGATAGGCTGGGTATCTGGAAGGAGATCAATTCCAAAGTTGATTTCCCTATTGGGAGAAACTCCGAGAAGATCTTCTGGAAACACTTCTCGAAACTCATTAACCACTAGAACTGACTCAAGAGTTGGGGTTCAGAGCTTGAATCATTAACCCGAACTAGATGATAGAGATAACCCTTAGAGATTATCTTTCTGGCCTAAAGGTAAGAAATGGATCGACCCATAGGTGCTAAGCTACTACCCTTCCATTCTAAGATTGGTTCGTCTGGAAACTAGAAACGAACAATCCTAGTTCTACAATCGACTGAGGCATAACAGGAATGTAACCAATCCATGCCTAGAATGACATCAAAGTTTACCATTTCTATCTCTACAAGATCTGCTGAGCTGACTTTCTGAGAGACTGTGACTGGGCAATTTCTGTGTACTCATCTAACTATAACTGTGTCACCGACTGGAGTAGAGACCGAGAAAGGTTCTGAGAGAGTATCTGGACTAACACTGAATTAGACCACTATATAAGGATTACAAAGGAAAGACTAGCCCCTGGATCTACAAAGCATAAACATCGAGATCAAAGACTCGTAACGTACCAGTGACTACATTAGGAAAATCTTCCTGATCTTAGTGAGCCTGAAGAGCATAGAGCCTGTTCTGGTGCTGGCCGCTATCTATACCAGAAGAGTTACCATGCTGAGTCAGGCAACCTACTGGTGCTGCTGAAGTTGTATACTGGGCTCGATTAGCATTGCCTCCTTGACCCTGTTTAGAAGGACAATCCCTCAACCTGTGACCAGACTGACCACATCCAAAGCATCCTTCCTTTCCTGTAAGGCACTCGCCCAGATGGTTCTTATCACACTTAGGGAAAGGTGGGTAGGTTTTGGTACCTATAACACTCCCGTGAGACTTAGAGCCTGATGCCCTACCTTTCTGATCATTACGGAACATGGAGGATGGAACACTAGCTGATGAAGGGGTTGGAGTTGAAAATTTCTATTGACTTTGCAAGGGATTTCCACCATCCAATTTCTATTGGGAATACTATAGTTTCAAGTCCATGCCTTTTTGTTCTTTCTTGGACTATTCCTTAAGCTTATCACCCTCAACCTGCTGAGCATGAGTCATAAGCCTAGAGAAGCTCATATATCCCTGCAACATAACATTCCTACATTCTATTTTCACCCTATAAAGAAACTTGTTCATTTGGGCCCAGGAATCAGCCACCATGTGAGGAGCATACCTGGAGAGTTGGGTAAACTTGAGCCCATACTCTTGGACTGTCATGCTACCTTGCCTAAGTTCATCAATTCCTGAGCTTTCACCTCCCTTAGCTCTCTTGGGAAAAACCTATCTAGAAAGGTCTCACTAAAGCAATCCCAAGAGATAGTAGTTGCATCTGTACCCCTGTTCTCTTTCCACAGAGTATACCAGATATGAGCTACATCCTTAAGTTGGTAAGATGCCAACTCAACCCGATCATTCCCAGTTACCTGCTTCACTTCAAAGATCTTCTTGACCTCATCAATAGAGTTTTGGGGATATTCTCCAACCAGCGATACTAAGAACTCTGGTAGATTCATCCTAACAAAGTCTCGCACTCTGGCTGCAGCTAATCCAACATTAGCATTTACCATACCTGGAGCCCGCTGATTATTCTAGTGGGTCACACTCTGAGCCAACATCTGAATGGCGTTCCTAAACTCTTCATTTGAGACTTCTTGATCTGGGACTGGAGGGGCAGCATTTGCATTCCTGGCGTTAGCTCTACGAGGAGGCATGATCACTGAAACGTAGAATGTCGAGTTAGAATAGAATTTGATTATACCTTATACATGATAAGAGTAACAAGAAAATAAAGATTTTTCCTAAAACACTTTGTAGCCTCCCTCTCATTAGATGTGGTACACTTCACACCCATGAAAATGACTCTACTTAGTGCGGCTTTTCAGACATCCTAGGACACTTAAACCTAGTGCTCTGATACCAAGTTTGTCACGCCTCGAGCTACCCCCGAGACGCGGACAAGGGACCTAGGATCAGAAGTGACCTCAAGATAACCCTGATGGCATAATCGTGAGCATAATAAAGATAAACTGTGAAATAAAACTATTGCGGAAACTAAATCCTGAAAATGAAAGTGATGGGGGATACCCATATACTAACACTGTATATCAAATCTAAGAGTTTAATACAAAAGAAACATTAAACTCAAATACTAAGCTGAGTCTAACTCTGTTTGAAAATAGCCTCTAATTGACTAGAAGTTCTAGGACATGCCCCAGCTAAGTCTAGCAAAATTGGAACTAAAAGACTATAATATTGAAATGATAACATGACTATTGTCCTCGAATAATGAGGACTCACCACTGATACTGCTGAATGGAGATCGAGAACCGATCTAAGCATGATCTGGATGCTGAAAACTTAGACCTACATCACGAGAAGATGTAGCATAGAGTATGCGTCACTACTTGAAAGGTACTGAGCATGCATGATAGAGTAAAGCTGAAATAAATATATAACTGAATAGGAAATGAACATGATATAGATACTGAATATTAAGCTAAATAAATGCAATGACCAATTTCTAACATGCTGATACTGAATGCTGACTATACTGAAATGTGGTCGATGCAATAGAGTCTGATTGAACTACTAATAACGGATAATAAAACCAAATGAGCTAAATGTGGAGTCCGATGTATACGCCCCACGGAGAGGACCTAATATACCCGGCCAAAGGTATAGAAGCATGCTGGCGTGATCACTAAAATAATGCCTACAGAGGGGACTTACATCCTACGTGGCTCGTAGTTCTGGGACTATATGGGTGACTGACCCTAGTCCAACTCGGTATTAAGCTACTCCCAATAGATTAAGTGATTAACACATTATGACTGAATTTCTGTGATATACTGGATAGCTCAAAATGGCATGCAAACTGAGAATGCACATTAATAAACTGAAAATGACCCATTAAAAACTAAGGCATATATCTGAAATAACTGAAAAATCTGGCCTACTATGTGTAATTCAAGAACTACATAGCTAGGGTTCTGAAATCATGCAATAAATTGAGTAATAACATAAGAATCAGATTTGGATCATTCTAACAGCTAAAAACCCAACAATTCTAACATTGAAGAAACCCTAGGTCTAGTAATAATAAGGGAATCAATAATATTACTAAAATTTAGAGACCCAATGGGCGAAAGGAACCCACTAGTGAAATCCCACATACTTGGTGACGAATTCCACGGAGAAATCCTTCGATTTTGGGGCTGGAACTGAGGAAACTTGCTGCATTCTTGAACCTAGGGTTGTTCGACCTTCTACTCCTTTTCACATTCTAATTTCTAAGTTTTTGATGGAAGATCTAACTTAGGTAAGTTCTAGTTATGTTTCCATGGTAAAACTAATCAAAACCACGTAGTTTAGGGTTAAAACAATGTAGTTTAGGGATCCAGCTAAATGGGTAAAGACAAAAAGACCCTTGACTTAAAGCTGCAGACGGGCTGACCATGATCCCTTTCGCGGACCGTGAAAGGGACCACGGACCGTGAAGGCCTTTGTGGTCTTCACTTGGTCCTGTGGTTCTGAAGGTTCTGGGGTCGGATCCATGAGCCTCTACCACTGCTTGTGTGGAGGATCACAGACGGTGAAGGTCCCCGTTGTCCTCACTTGGGCTGTGGTCTGGAGGCTCAGGTTTGAGGGCTTACTAGCTAGCTCGTCATGGACCTTCTCACGGCCCGTGTGAAGGACCACGGACCATGAAGGTCCGAGTGGTCTTCACTTAGGTGTGGGGGTCTAAGGGATGGCAAAGGGAAGGCTACTGCCTAAACTTGACGGACGCCACCATGGCCTGTTGTCAAGACCACGGCCCGTGAAGGGTCTCGTGGTATGATGTCTGGGCCTGGTGGAATTCAAGTCATCACGACGGGCAGGTCAACGGACCATGGTCCCTATCACGGTCTGTGAACCTTGCCGTGGTCCACTGCTTCAGGTAAGTTCTACAATTTATTTTTGGGTTTGGTTTTCGAGGTGTTACACAAGCATAATATAAACATAATATATTACGCATAAAAACCAAATGAATTCCACATCCCCGAAAAATTGTATCAGAGCTAAGGATAAAAAGAAAATTACTAGTAGAAAATTAAGAAAAATGAGAAGGAAATTAAACAAATTATACCCAGAATATATACAACTCAATATCAATAAAACTAATAACGATAAATTAGAACAATTGATAGATAATATATCCAAAATAGAATATAAATATATTCAATAATTAAAGATATAATGAATAACGAATATAGACAAAAACTTACTGAAACAATTGTAGCAAAAAGGCAAGAATTAAGACATAGGTAAAATAGACTTAACAGTAATATATTTGCAGGAACTTGTAAAAAAGCTATAACAGCACAAAGAAAAAACATTTTATAACTAAAAATACAAATAGAAAACTTAGAATATAAACTACATTTTTAATGATTAAAGAAGAATTTGCAATAGTTAAAAAAACATATGAAAACTATGACAGATTAAAAATAAAGATAATATTTTCTAATTTAGGAAGAAGATATAAGAAAATAGGAGAAAATATAAATTTAATGCTAGAAAAAGAAACAGTAAAATTAGAAAATAGTTTAACCGCTATGATAAGAATAACAAAAAAAAAAATGAAGAGATAGATAGAAAAACAGAAATTGAAAAAATAAAACAACAAGCAAAAAAGGAAGTACAACAATTAGAAGAAGGAAAAAATACTAAAATAATAGAACTAGAAAAAGAGTTAGCAATATTAAAAGAAATGTATGAAATTAAACAAAAAGAAAAAGAACAAAAACCAAAATTAGCAAATGAGATAAATAAATTTAAAGAAAAATTGCAATTAGAAGAAGAACTAGAAGAAAACAATCAAGATAATCTACCTAAAATAGGAATTGATGGAAAAAACGACGATGATCTAGATGAACAACATTCATAAACAAGTGAAACATATACAGAACTCTTAGAAAACATGACAAAAAATCCAGAAGTAAATACAAGCGATGTAGAAATGTATAAAAAACCCAGTACATCAGGAGTACAAAACCCAAAAAACTTAAATCCAGAATATTATAATGCTAACTATGAACAATATGATAGAAATAAAACTATATGGGATAAAAGATTGAATAGAAAATGGACACCAAAACCAATAATGGAACAACATAATTTCTTAGACTTAGACTGTGTAGAAGATATAAATAAAACAATCCAACTATGGATGGGCTACATATCAAAACAATTAATAGATAATAAAATAGGAATGACAGAAACACCAGGATATACAGAAAGAACACTTATAGGAACAGTAAAATTATGGTTACAAAACTTAGCAAACGAAAGTTTAAATACCTTAAGAAGTAATAAAAAATTTGATGGAGAAATAGCAACAACAACTATGGAAATATTATACAAAAACGAAATAGCTATAAAAATTGAATTTAGTAGTATAACAACAGAAGTAGAAGAACAAAATAAAGAAAAAATTATCAATAGAAATTTAATGTCAAAATTAGCAATATGTAATATGTGCTATATAGATGAATATACATGTGCATTTCGAGAATATTATTACAAAGGAACATGTAGTACAGAAGAAAGTAAAGAAATAAGAAAATTATATTTTACAAAATTACCAGAACCTTTTAATTCAAAAATAATAAAAAGTTGGAATGAAGCAGGAT
>JAJOOR010009553.1:0-28832 GCA_036250505.1 Solanum acaule
CAAAGTATAGGACAGTTCTGGCAGCGTGGGCAAGACGATGTATCACCACTTAGGCTCATAGTGGTGGTTGTCGGTTAGAGAATCTCCCACAAAAGTTATATTACTTTTATATATAAGTAAAGTTGAGTTTGTTATTGCTTTATCTTTAACGAACTAAGTTGTTTACACTGTTTTACAAGCTTTATATATATATATTGCATGTGCCTTATTGCTTTATATTGAGTTCAGTTATTCATGAGTTGTACAGAGCCAAGGTAAGTGTTCGTTCTTACTCTTTTCAAGCTTAAGTTGTTGTTTAGCATTCCAACTCGCATACCCGTACATTCAATGTATTGATGCCAGTTGGCTTGCATCATTTTATGATGCAGACGCAGGTAACCAGGATCAGTATCCAGCGCCTCGTTGATCCAGTTGAGCACTCAGAGTCAGTGGTGAGCCTCTTTGCATTCCGGAGGACTCTTTTATTCGCTTTTAGTCTTTCATTATCAGGATGTTGTGGGGTCTGTCCCAACATCCATCTCAGTATTATAGAGGCTTCATAGACAGTCAGACAGTTAGTTATGAGTCTCTCATCTATGTATTTGCAGATACTTTGTTTTGAGACAGAAGTTGCCAATTTGGCTAAGATGTTATCATTTAAACTATTACATGAGTTTATTTTGTTGAGTTAAGTCTTTCGCTGAGTTAAGTAAGCCAGGCCAAGGGTTCGCTTGGGGCCAGCAATGGTCTCCGAGTGCCGGCCACGTCCAGGATGTAGGTTCAGGGAGTGACATCAAATGAGTTTAAATCACCTTTAATCTTTTTCAAATTATATAGTATAATCTTTCTCAACTCAATACTTCTTTTTATCTTTGCGCTTAAATACAAAGTCATTTTTACTCTTTCAAATAATGCACTAATAGTCTTTTATGTTTGCAACTTTGAAACACTTTTGGCTCTTCCTCAATTTGTCTCTTTTTAAGGTTGAGATTTCGATAACATAACATTTTTTCCTTTCCAAAAGCAAATCCTTGCAATTTCATTTTTTACAATAAATTATTGGGAAAATGGTCTGAAATATATTCGAATTTTGATCGAAATTGTTGTAACAATACCGAACTTTGGAAAGGACCTTTCACTCTCTGCACTATTTAATAGTGTATTTTAAAGGTATATATGTGTCCACGTGGACATCATAATTATTGCATCATTATAAATAGTCATGTGTCCACGTGGACCCATATCTACCTTTAAAATACACTATTAAATAGTGCAGGGGTAAAAGGTCCTCCATAAAGTTTGGTATCATAACAGCAATTTCAACCAAAGTTAAAATATTTTTCAGACCCTTTTCCCTAAATTATTGATATAGAATTAAAACTAGCTAAGAAACAACTCATAAATTTCATTTCTTTTTTCATAAAGAAAAATAATAAGAATTTTAGTGGTAAACAACTTGGATTGTCATGAAAACTTTAAATTTCTATTTTCATTTTCCTTTGTTCCAATCCCCAAGAGAATAACCTTCCACTAAAAAGAGTTCTTAATTTGATGGGGCCAAAAATGAATAGAAAAATGGTTGATCCAACTTCTATTTGTTATTAGTGGCAATAAATATGTACATTAATAAAGAGTATTAAAGTTTTTACTGAAATTAGTTAATTTCATTGGATTTGATGTCGGTATAAGTTTTAGGGACATTCACAAAGAATACTAAATGTCATTTAAAATATATTTAACAACAATAAAGCTAGTGTCGTTAATTAGTTGCCACTAAAGATTATTTTTTGCGTAATGTCTAAAGTGTTTGGCTTAAGTTGGTCTTGTTATATCATATTTATAGATTCTTTCATGTATTGACATTTGGAACTTATTCCTCATTGAAGACAATTTTTTTAGTTATACTAAGTATAGTCAAAAATTCAAAATAGATTTTTGGTTTAAGCAAGTGATATTTGGTCTGAGTAAAACAAACAACACATGGTTTATGTTTCAAAGAGAAAGATAAGTAAGCATTTCATATACTAAACTTTGGAGGAAGTCCACTTTAAAAAAAATAGACACTAAACTTTGGAGGAAGTCCACTTTAAAAAAAAAAAGACGAAAGTTAGTATAAAATTAAAAACGCACCAATATTATAAATATAAACGACTATTAACACAATATATGAAAGAATAAGAAAAATTTTAAGTCTAAGCTCATAGATAAAAGAACTACTTTGAGCCATTTCTCAATGAAATTACGTGGTCTTAATATTTATAGCAAATATAATATATATAATAATAAAGCTCTATAGCTATAGTTTCGATAATTGTCCTAAATAGCTATAGTTTCATTTTCTATAAAGGCTGCAGTTGCATATTTCTGTCCGTTTATATAATTCGCTTGCGAATGTACAAATAAGGTAAGTATATGCAAATTTTGTATTTACACATTTAGAAAATTTTCAAAACTCCATTTCTATATTTCGCTTGCCAATATACAAACAAGGTAATTTATTATGAATTTTTCTTAAATCTTATACAAATAGCTAGGGTAAGCATATATAAAATTCTAGATTTATACAATCAGAAAACCGAATTATGCAAATCAGGATAAGCAAGATTGGCCGGAAGCCTGAAACTGTAGTTGCAGTTTAGAATTTCCCTATACAATAGCTATAACATTTAATATGGTTTAAATATTTGTTATTCTACCCAATTTTTCCAATAAAAAATACTCTATATTTGAAAAAAAAAAAAAATTACACCAAAATTTGTGTGTGGCTATGTGAAGTCACACTACACATATTGAAAGGTCAGGTCCAATTATCCTTGGATCAGACCACTTCATTTATAGCTGGTCCCTCTTTTCCCCCTCCAACTAAAGAAATATAGACAACACACTCCTTTCCTTGTAGCTCCTTGTAATATCCTTTTTTTTCTTCGAAAATACTCTCTCATGGAGAAGACAGATAGAGAAACTCGTGACTTCATGAACGTTGAATCCTTCTCTCAGTTACCTTTTATCCGTCCAGTTCCAGCTCCAGCACCGCCTAAAGAAAAGACCGGCATTAGGCTTTTCGGAAAAGAATTTGGAGCTGGTACTGGTGATGCTGAGGAATCAGAATCGGAAACCATTGAAGCAGAAGAAATTATAAAAGAGAATTCTAATACTACTAATATTAATAGCCGGAAATTTGAATGCCATTATTGTTGCAGGAATTTCCCAACTTCACAAGCTTTAGGAGGACATCAAAATGCGCATAAGAGAGAACGTCAACATGCTAAACGAGTTCATCTGCAATCTGCAATGGTACATGGTGCAGCAGCTGAAGCAAATAATATTTATGGTATAATGAATTATCGCATTCCTAATTATCATCATCATCCATCAACATGGATGACAAACAGTACTAGCAGATTTTATGGAAGTCCTTATAACTCTTCTCATCATCATCAAACTCCGCCTATTAATGGAAGTCCATTAGCGTTATGGAGAATTCCAGCAGCACCAACTTATAATAATTCTTCTAATTATGGTCGTCCAGTCGTGTTTACTGCTAATAATCATCAGGATTTCAAGTCTTCTCCAATTATCAATACGACTTCATCTTCTCAAGATCATGTGAGTTTAGATCTACATTTGTGAAGAAACTAAATAGTTTGGAATTTCCAATTTAGTCTAGCTAATTAATTAAAATTCTTTAATCTTCTTACGTGCACCATATTTAAAGCTTTTGTTATTTGAGCAACTTTTAATTAGTCTACCGACGTTATGTAAATGACATAATTTTAGTAGTATATGCAATTCTCTCTTCTTTAATTTCTCTACTCACTTTTGTCGGTTGAAGAATGTTTAGCCATGGGTTATAATAATACTAGTATTTATAGTTTATACATCACTTAAAAGAATAATTGTCCACACCAAATGAAATTGTTATCTAAGTACTTCTTCCGTTTCAATTTAATTGTATACTAATTTGACTTGTTGGGAGTTTAACGAAATACAGAATATTTATGATCTTAAATTAAAGATATATAAATTTTATCAAAATATCCTTTAATTTTGTAATTTTAAACATGCCACAAAAATTAAAATTAAAGAATTATCAAAAAAATATTATCTTTTAAACAGACGAAATTCTAAAAAGATAACATTAATATTGCGGTGTTTTTTTTCTACAGCGCAGTGTATATGTAAGTTTTAAATCAATAAAATCAAAACTATGGTGGTACACGTGTCTTTTCTTGTTTTGTGTGTCTACCTATGCTAGCTTCTTATAAGAAAGGTACAAGTTATTTTTGTATATATAAAGTCCTATTTGCGCTCAAAATTGTGAAAAATAGCCACAGTTTACTTAGTTACTAAGTAACAAGATTCTGGTTTCAATAAGTGTATATGATATATAATATCTATAACTAATTGAAATCTGAAATTGTGAATATAAGTTCAATTAGTCAACTGGTCAAAATACAATGTACTTACATATTACATACCTTCAATTAGTCACTAGTAAAGGTGTCAACTAGACCGGATAAGGTCAACCCAACCCATTAAAAAAGGAAAAACTATATAAATAGGTCATAAAACTCAAGATAATTACATGTTCATACCTCTCAATTCAAAGTAATACAAGAAATACCGATTCTCCTAAAAAAAATACAGCTCATACCCACATTCATTAAGGCTAATAATTTTCACTTAACTGATACTAAATCAGCATCATATATTGTATTGATATCATTAATGCTGATAATTTCTCTTAACTGATATTAAATCAATATATCTATATTGTATTGGTATCATTAATGTTTCTCGTTAAAAAATTACTCATTAGTCAATGATACTATAAGAGTATATGTATATTGTTGTGGTATCATTGAGGTTTCTTGTTCAGAAATTACTCATTAGGCAATGATACTATAAGAGCATATGTATATTGTTGTGGTATCATTTAGATTTCTTGTTCAGAAATTACTCATTAGTCAATGATACTACAAGAGTATGTATATATTTTTATGGTATCATTAAAGTTTATTGTTCAGAAATTAATGAGTAATTTCTAAACAAGAATCATTAATGATACCAATACAATATATTGATTTAGTATGAATTAAGCAAAATTATCAGTCTTAATGATACCAATACAGTATATGATACTGCTTTAGTATTAGCTAAACGAAATTAGTTTGGAGGTATATAGTGTAATTATTTAATGGGTATAAATGTATAGCGGTATATATTTGTAATTTTTTTTCTTTTATGGGGGTATTTATTTAGTTTCCCCTTAAAAAAATCTATTGATCTCCGATACAGGGTTGGGCTGGGCCGAGTCACTCGTAACTAGGCTGGTTTGGTCCGAGTTCAACAGTAAAAAAATTCCATCTAGCCCGGCCCTTAACCTGCCAACCTTATTATTCCGATTCAATCGGGTTGGGACCGATTTTGGCCTAGTGGACTTGATGGGCTGAGTCATTTATTTTTTTAAAGAAATAACGTTTATTAGTTCAAAAGTTTGTGCCAATTACCAATATAATGTAGATTTTTATCTATTTAATTTTGAAATAATTATAACTATATATATATATATATATATATATACTTACAATATATATAAAATATACACATAATATATTATCTATTATAATAGAATACTTACATTATATTATATATATACTTACAATGTATATCAAATATACACACAATATAACAATATACTATCTATTACTTATAATAGAATACGTGTATATATATTTATATACACACACTTACAATGTATATCAAATATACACATAGGAGTCGGTTGATTTAAATTCAAGTTATGATGGGATTAGTTATGATGGGATAAATTATGATGGAATTAGTTATGATGAGATAAGTTATGTTGATATTATTTTTTATTGAGTGTTTGGTTTGTTGTATTCAAAATAATATGCTTTGCATAAATTTTAAGAACAATTTATTTGTTTACAAAAGTACCCTTCATGAATGCGAAAATTGATATATAAAAAATGTTTAGAAGGATATTTTTGTCATTTATTTATTTTATCCCGGGATAAGTTATTCCAGAATTACTATGCCACCCAAGGGGAGGGATAGCTTATCCCGGTACTAATTATTAATCCCAGGATAAATTATAACGGATATGACAACCAAACAACAAATTAAGTGACACTACAATTTAATCTCAAGACTATTATATGTAATCCTTCACACCAAACGACCCCAGAATATACTATCTATAATAATAATAGAATACCTACATTGTAGGGAAAAGGACATGATGTATCCTTCAATTTTGTCATTTAGAGTTGATAAACCCCTTGTTACAAAAGTAGCTCACATATACCTCTATTTTTACACATATGACTTAAGTATACCCCGTCGTTACAAAAATGGTTCACATATAGACTTTAATCTTACGGAAATGAAAAAATAACTTTAAATTTCTTTATTTTTAAATCATATGGACTAGTATATATGATCCTTTGCCCACACAATATTTTTTCTTGAACTCTTTGATTATCATTGTTTGAGTTCCTTATTCTTATTTTATTTATTTATTTCATTTTAGTGTAAAATATGAGGAAAAAAAGTGTGATGAAAAAAGTAAAAAGAATGAATATATTGTAATTTATCTTTTTGTATGTGTAACAATATTTGGGGGCATATATGATAAATTTTACAACAAAGTTAGTAAAAAAATAAATTTGACCATCAAAATAATAAATTCAGATTAGCTGATGACTCAAAAAAGGCAAAAAAAAAAAAAGGAGAAGAAGATATGTTTGAGAATTATCAAATATATCCAACATGATTTTTTTTAATAAAAGATTTTAATAAATTGTTTTTTGCACTTCCATTAGAGGAAAAGGGTATATGTGAGCCATTTGTGTAACAATAGAGTATATATGAGTCATTTTTTAAAATGAGGGGTATATCATCTCTAAATGAAAGGGTTGAGGGGTATATCAAGCCATTTTTTCTACATTATATTATATGTATATGTACTTATAATGTATACTAAATATACACATAATATACTATCTATTGTAATAGAATGCTTTTACACACACATATATATACAAAAATGTATATCAAATATACACACAATATATTAATTATCTATTATAATATAAGTCTTACACTATATAATATAATATCTATTGTTGGTCTTTCCCTAAAGCCATGATATTTATCTTAATAGTGATAGTCATATGTCCTTTATTAATTCACAATGTTGTTGCTATACTGTTTACCTCTTTAATAGCTTATGACTGATAATGTGTGCATGATTTATGCTTACTGGTTATACGAGTTAATACTACGTATATGACTTCTTAATTGACAAAAGTTTTCTCCTCATATACTAATTTGTATCCCTTTTTAGGAGACTTTAGTGTAAAATCTCCCCATTTGCATGTCAAGGAGCCATGGAGGCCTTAATATTTATCTTTTGATCAATTGAAGCAGAAAAGAAGTAACTATACAGGTCTTGGAATATAATATACAAGATTTGAAAATAATATACATTATTTATGTATATGATATACACTGGGATGCGGTGAAAGTATACACTAATATACAAGAATGGAAATGGACAAAAAGCCCAAAATCAGTAGTTGAAGGCCCGACTTCTAGTCCAGTCGGATAGAAATCAGACTTGGGCCTAATTTCTTTATTCTCTTTATTTTTTTGATAATTTAATTCTAATTTATTTGATTCTAAGTATAGTTTTAGTTTGACTTAATTAATTTCTCCTAAAGACAAACCAAATTTGTTTTGTGTTGATTTAATAAAATGTTGGTCATTTCGGATATGTTCATTTCCAATTGTTCAAGTCAATTTTCTACTTTTTATAAGTGATTCAAAAGTCCTTATTTACTTTAGAGAATTTTTTCAAAGTTAGTCAATATTTTAGTGAAATCACCGAACAACCACATGTTAGCAGACACTTTAAGTGCTAACATATTCTCAAAATAGAAATATGAACATCTTACCCATTTTCTCTACATCTTTAAAGGTTTGTCTATTAAGATTCTTTTAAATTAAGTTTTCTTAATTTCTTTAAAAAAATAAGTGGTGACTCTTTCTAAGTATTTTTCTCAATTGTTTTTAGAGCAACTTACAAAAATGACTATATTTATAGGGTTATTAAAGTTCAATAGCTATAATATGTTATTTACAAAAGATGACTACAATTTATGTCTTTTTCTAGATGTATTATTATATATGTTTTTTATTTTACTATTTATACACTGATACAATTTTAATTACAATGAACTAAATAAGAAAAAATGTATTAATTGCACAAATTCAAATTGGTATCTCTATTTATAAAACTTAAAGTATTAATATATCAAGGATACAAGTATTTATAAAAACTTAATGTATTAATATATTAAACAAGGTAAAGTATAACAATTTATTAACATATGAACACGACAATTTGAAAAATGAATACATTGTTGTTAAACAAAAAATGAATACTCCAATATAGTATACATATGAATATATTGTTGTTATACAAAAGATGGATATATTGGACAACCCAAAAACAAGAAAATGAAAAACAGTAGAATGTGTGGGTAGCAAAGTGTGTAAGTATTCGGTTCTATAAAAATTTGAAAAGGCCAACAAAAGTCGATCTCTTTTTGGTCAAGTTTTTCTAGTAATACTTGAGGCTTGGTGTTAACTCGGGTATTTGTTTATAAAATATAGTATTAATGTATCCAACTATACTTGTATTGCCTAATCAATTTTTCAAATTGAATAGATTACTTATGTATCCAAATATACTTGATTCACAGATCACCATTTCAACTTGTGTTAATATTACAATACAAGTATCTATAAATATTCTACTATATACAAATTTGATAATCACACAAACCTCAATCTCTTTTTGCTCATGTTCTTCCTTTACTACTTTTTTTAAAAAAACTATAGTCATTGTAATGGAGAAACGAATAATTCTTCAATCGAAATCCTATAAAAATAGATGTAAATACAGATGTATAGAAATATAATCTTCATAAAAATGAGGAAAAATCAATTAAAAAATATCTGATGAATTCAAATTACAAAAATTGCTGCTAGAATCATCAAAAGGATCTTAAATTGGAAGAAATTTGGGGGAAAATACAGAAAATTTGTGATATAGGAATATTGATGAAAGAAAAAGTATTAATGAGGATAAACATGGGGAACCAATCACATAAAACATACCTAGACATAATTAATTAGGTGTGTAATAATAACTTTCATATTTAATATTAATATCTTTTTTGATTATTTGTATATAATTAACTTTGCTATTAATTGTGTAGTTATATCCATATAACATAAACAAAATAAAATGTAGCTATTTATTTAAAATATATATTAATGTTTGTCATATTCTGTAGTTTTTCCTTTTTATATTTAGAACATTCCAAAAGTGATTTTTCAAAAGAAGTTAAATCACACATAACTGATATCACATTCTAGGCTACATTTTTCTTTGTTGAAATATATCACCAATCTCAACCATACATATTATCTACTTGACTGATTTACTAAAGGCGCTCTAATTTGACCAAAGCTCCATGATGGCTCCGCGACAAGCAGTGAATACGAACCTTACTGTCCGTTGAAATAAAATTTCAACTTCTAGCTCTTATTATTTATTTTGTTAAGGGTGTTTTTGTTCTAAAATTTTGGGAGTCATTTATATGACCCCAAATGTGTAGAAAATCAATTTTTCATATGTAAACCCTCTCATTCTCTCCTAAATTCATATTCTCAAGAAAATCTAGAAACACCAAGGCTAAGGTTCATCTTTCAAGATTTTTCTTCAAGATTCACCACTTAGGTATGTAGGACTATCATAGTGAGTGAATGAGTTCTTCCTCACGCCCTACGTCTAAATTTCAGTTAGCAAGGTTCAACTAGGGTTTCAAATCCAAGATTTACTACATTCGAAAGTTCTACTTCTTCTCTTATCATGAATTCTTGATTTTTGTTGTGGGTCTTTTAGTATATTATTTATTAGATGATTCTCAATTATTGATCACACTTGTTTCATCACATGAACTATATTTAACTAGGAAATTCATGAAAGCCTTGATATATCAGTTATTATGCATTATCTTTATCAAGAAAACAATGTTAGTTTAAAGAAAGCATAATTAGTTTTAGAGAAAAGATTTTTAGTCAGCTTTAAAGTAAGTTGTGCATTGATAAAATACTATTCAGAACATTGAGTCAAAATAAGAGTTTTAGAAAAGCATAGTCAAGTTTATTTAAGTTCAATCCAGTTCAGTTTTAAAAAAAGTATTATTGAGAATAGACTTAAAGTATCAGATTTTACGTTTTCCCCTAAAGTGGGACATTTTCCCAAAATGAGACATTTACAATATTGAGAATTATTGCATGTTTTGAGAGTATTATTGAGCACCGATTTAAGTAAGGGTCAAGACAACTCTAACCCCATAAATTGTGCCGCCAACATAGATAGGATCATATCATTGGTTCAGAAGATTCCTCACCCAGTCTTATTAAGCATTTTTAGATGGATCCATAAGTTTAGTTTTGTTGTCCTATGCTCCGGTAAGGTATAATATGACTCTGGTAATGTGGGCTAGACATTGTATCATCACAAAATTCATAGTGATGGTTGTTGGTTAGTGAAACTCCCCAAGAAAAGTAAAATATATTCTTTTAGTGTTTTTCTATTATTTCATATCTCATTGTAAAGCTTTAATAATTTGACTTCATATTCATACTTCACTTTTAGACAGATTACTTCCGGTTTCTTTTCAATTCATTTATCCAGTTCAATTATTTATTTCATTTAGTCTTATTACATATCATACATATCATGTACTAATGTCATTTGGCGATGCATCATTTATGATACAGTTTTAGGTACTGATGTTGCGTAATCAAGACACAACTTCCGATGTAATTGTCTATGATCGTACAATAGTTTAGTAACCCAACCAAGGGTTGGGATCGTTCCCCAGAGAGTGGTTTTGAGAATTAATAGAAAAATAAAATTTAGTTCTAACTAGTCATAGCTAAACACATTAACGATTAAAAATATTGTAAATTAAAGGGAGACACAAGAGGGTCAATTAACAATGGGGTTTTGTCACTAGTAAGTAAAAACAACAACATAAACAAGGATTTCTAAGTAATGAGAGGGGATCCTTGGGATGTGATAGGAATACGTGTTAAGCTAGGTTATTGGGTACATGCTTTCGATAGAAGATTCATTGAATAATTGTGACTAGGCTAAACTTTAAGGGGGATAAGCTCTGTCTCGAGCAACTTACCCCGTTTCAAATGTGTTCCTCTCGGACACCCACTTGCTGCATCAAGACCAACCTATGCCTTAACCCACTCACTCTCTCGAGCTGAGTGTGTGGGAATGAGACTAGGATTCACTCTCTCGAGCTGAACCTCATGTCGACCCACTCCCACCGGCCATCAATTTAGTAGTTTTAGTTTTACGACCTCTCTCTCTCGCAAGCCGAAAACACATAAATAAACTTGTATTTGCAACTACAAATTCATTAAATTCATCCACAACTACTAAACGAAATCACAATTAAACTACGATTAAACTATCAGCAAGCAAGACCCAACAATTATCTTAACCCATATTCGCTAAATCACACCCCAAGAATTGGGGTTTTTAGCCACACATGTATAAGAAATAGAAATTTATACCAAATTGAGCTGGCATTCAACTGGGTATGAAGATTTAAGTCTTGATACATGCCAAAATTGAAGAATCCAAGAGACCTAAATCCAAATCTTGAAGATGAAACCCTTTGGATCTTTAAGTCTTCAAAACCCTCTCAAACTTAGAGCAAAAGTATCAAAAAGTACTATTATATATGAAAATTATAATAATTGTTCGACTCTTAAAACTACAACTCTAACTAGTATTTATAGTTTTCACAGATTTGTGCTGCAGCGGATCATTCCGCGTCGTTAGTCGAAATCGCCGATCAACTCAGCGATTCACCTTTTGGTGTAGTTCATCACCGTTTTGCACCAGCCTTCAGCATCGTCGTGCTCTGGGTCATTGGGTGACATGGTACTGCTTCGTGTAACTTCTCGGCGATGCGCCGACTGCTCCCTTTTTCCGCCGACTTGATCCTTTCTTTCAGGGATCAGCACACTCGAACAAAAGGCGAAGTAAGACCCCTCGGCGACTCGCCAAGTGGACTCGGCGATCCTCAGGCCTTCATTTCTTCGTTCTTTTCAGCCTTTTCGTTCCTTTTTGTGACGTAGTGTCCATGCTTTCCTTCAAACTTTAAATACCTGAAACTTAAGGGTTTTCATCAGATATTGAGATAAAATAAGCATTTGAGGACACAATTTCTATTAAAATATATCCCTAAGTGAGTCCAATTTGTGGACTCATCAACACCCCCAACTTAAACATTTGCTTGTCCTCAAGTAAACCTCAAGTTCAGCTGTTCAACAAGGATGTCTCAAACAGTGCTACACAAAACTCAATTATGAATGTACACAACAAGACTCAATTTACTTATGCAAGGATCAATTGTGTACTCAAAGATTCAAGTTGTGACACACCATTACCAAAGATTCTCAAGCTCGCAATACTTGCTTCAAATGCAAGTTCAAGCTCAACAAAAGCCTTCGAATGCCCTCACACGAATGATGATTCCATTTTCACATGGAAAGGTATAATCAATTTAAAGTTCAAGAATCAGATACAATGCTCACACTCACAAAGATGAACACAATGCATGCTTTCACCCATAGGTTTGCCCGTATTTTCCAATTAACATTTGTTTCGACTTTCTCAAGATCGCAAAGGTCTTAACAAGGCTTGTAACGGGGTTGAGTGTAAAGGTATGATCATTTAGGCTCAGTACTTTTATCCTCAAAAAATGTGGTGCTCTCAGCACTTCCTTTCTTTTTCCTTCATCATTTTCATTAGTGCATCATAAGTCATCCTATTATTCGCTTCCCATGGATTGTTCGAAACCCTATTTCTTTGGTACTTTATTCCATAACTTTCTCTTTTTTTTATTCTTTTCTTCTCTTTTTCTCTTTCTCTTTTTTTTTATATGGAAGGGTTCCATTTTTTTCAACATCATGGGTTAAAGGAGACTTTCCTTGCACTTCTTGACTTTCCCTTTTTCTTTTTCACCACACCCCCAACTTAGGCTTTTGGCCTAAGTTGACTATTCAATTAACCACAATTCAAGAGGATTATAGGTAATGGATTAAGTAAGGTCTAGTTTTCATCAAGTTTCTTCCAAAGAAGGTTTAGGCTCAAAGGGTGTTCAAGAGAGAATCACACGCTCACAAGGTAGGTCACAAAAGAGGTATATGTCAAATTGGTTCACACTCTTCGAAGTTGCCTAAGATCATATCAAGAGAAAGTCTTACTTAGTCAACCAGACTAACATGACAAATTCTAGGTGTTGTCATGCATAGTTCCACGTAACCTTATCACACAAGACATCGATACTTAAGTCAAACAAGACTCCACACTTTTTCTAGTGTGCAACGGTCATCACAAGAGAATCGATTTGATAAATGGCTAATCACAACGAGATGCAAAGAGTTCACATATTATCTATGCAACTTCATTTGGCCTCATCGTAGCCATACATTCATGTTCGTTCAATTGTAAGCACTATTTAAGTCATCGGTATTGATCGAAACCGAGACTCAAATTTGCCAAGGAACAACCACATTCACGAGCATATAAAGGGTGGTGAAAATGTGTGAAAAATTCAAAAAAATTTGGAAGGGTCAAAATCATTTTGCAATTTAAAATAAAAAAAAGAGCCATAAGCTCGAACATCCACAAAAAAGCAGTATTAACACAACAATAGCTCACAATCCAAATACTCAAACAAAACACGATTTACGAGTAGCACATAAAGGTGTGGGTCTCACCCCACCACAAACAAAAACATTTGTCCTCAAATGCAAATAAAAGTATCCAAAAGTAAAAGCATATAAGACAGAGAGGGAGGTAAGGAAAAGTCCCGGCTATACAGTCTCTCCATCTGTCGGGGTCTTAGTGCCCGATGTAGCAATCTGAATATGGGCATCAGTGCCCGGAGTAGCCTCAAGGGAAATAGCAGTGCCAGGTCTGCTAGGAGCTGATGTGACGTCTCAGTCAGCGGTGTCTAGATCGATAGCTGCACAACTATCCCCACAAGATCTGGCAAATCTCTGAATATGCTCTCTTCTTGGCTCTCTACCATCTCTTTCTCAAGTGCTGCTAGTAGTTCCTCATTTGTCCCTGCATCTGAATCATCATCTGTTGTGCCACCCCTCTACACATCTTCGGTGGTAGCAAGAGGGATCCTCGAGGTCTCAGGAGTGTCCAGGTTGTCTGCCCTATCTATTAATGAACCGAAGTCGGTAGACTTTAAATAGTCTATATCCTTCCTCAGATCTGCTACTTCGGCTTTTAAAGTCGAAACCTCAGAAGACTTCCCTTATCTGCTTTCACAAGTTGTGACTCTCACCGTTAAAGCTTCAATAGAAGTCTGAAGCGGGGTGAGTGCATCAAGTATGACGCTCTCGATCATCTCTGGAATGGACCTCTCGAGTCGGGCCGCTCGTGTATCAGTTGATTGGGCTAAACGCCCCATTTTTAGGATCATGACCTAAGTAATCCTGACAGGCTGGGAGGGTGATGAAACACTTGGGGCCTGTGAAGAAGAGGAAAGGGTGGATGTACCTGAAGGCTCAGAAATCGGAGTAGGTGAAGATGCCTCTGCTGGTAATGAGTCAACATTGACCTCTGGAGAAGTGTCTGTTGGAGCTGTTCTCCTCCTGTCAACCTCTTCTCGTGTGAACTTGGCCTCAATACGCCGGATATCGATGGCGGAAGATGGGGTGACCTCAACATTCCTCGTAGTGTCACGAGGTACTCCAGCTCGTTGGCACAGCTCAGTGACCAGAACTGGAAAAGGCAGAGACGCCAACTTCTGTTTGGCTCTCATGGCCATCTCTTGTGAAATCAGCAGCCCCAGGTCAATGCGTCTCCTGGCCATGATAGAACCAAGGCAAGCTGCCTTAGGATGACGCAATATGGACTCGTTCTGGGATAGCATGATAGTGCTGCTGATGAAGTCAAACCAGAACCTGGCAGCAATGTTCAAGTCCATCTTCTCAATAGGAGCCCCTGTATCCATCCACCTCGGGGTGGTGTTAGAAATTATCGGAGCTAACCAACCCTTCAAATCATCTAGGGACTGAACAATAGGTAACCCCTCATAAGGAAGGACCGAGTGTAGTAGTCTACCCAACACACTGTTAATATGCTCGATGTGGCACTCAATCGTCTTGCCTCTGACTATGACCGACTTCACTGGTCATAACTCACTTACCATCTTCTTGTTCTTGGGCACCAACTCACCATAGGCTGTGTAAAATTCCCTAACCCAAGAAGGAATGTAAGGGCTTTGGGGTCTTGTGAACTGCTCGAACTCATGGTAGCGGAGGTCGTCCATAACATCAGGATATTTGCCTTATATGCCCTCCATAGATAGAAACTTTTCTTCTATGATAGTTTGTACCCCTTCACATTTTAACCTATTCAGCAGTCTAGCTGGAGGAACGATAGGGAGTGCATGAGTCACTGGAGGTGCTTGAGCTGGCACTGCATCTGATTCAAGAAGAGCTG
The DNA here is from genome assembly GCA_036250505.1 of Solanum acaule. NCBI lineage: Eukaryota > Viridiplantae > Streptophyta > Magnoliopsida > Solanales > Solanaceae > Solanum > Solanum acaule. The sequence continues at coordinate 15,638 of JAJOOR010009553.1, forward strand.
ATGAAACTCTGGTGGGTGTGGGTTGAGGTCTATCTCGGTGCCTATTTTGTTGGTGAATCAAGGGTTGATCATCTTCAGGCTCAGACCACTCAACTTGGGTCTCAATAACTACTCTTTTCTTTGCTATATGTTTCTTCATTTTGCCTTTGTCTCCCGGTGGGAGTTCTTCTCTTCCTCTCTTTGGAGGATTTGAACCCCCATCGTTTATATTAATGCCCTTTGTTGCTTTCTTGGGTGGCATGTTTTGATTTGTATGTACCATATATGCAAAAGATTGGGAAGAGTTAGGGGAAAAATAAAATAGAAGCACATGCAATCTACTACAGGAAGACTCGCCAAATGGATCGGCGAGTCGCCGAACCTCTTTGGCAAGCTAACTCGGGCACACCGAAAGGATTGGCTTCAAATTATATCAAGTCAGCGATGGGAAGGTCCTTTCGGCGAGCATGGGTTTGTCCACCGAAAGTTACAGTGCATTAGGGGGTCAGAATAGCATACAAAGGGCGATCAAGAGTACTTTTGGCGAGTCGCCGAGTGCTTTCGGCAACCCATGGCTTCTTGCCGAAAGTTACAGACTCAAACATCCAATTTGACACGATATTAAGGGCGAGATGGAGACATTGGGTGAACTGTCGAACGATTCAGCGAGTTCGACCCAGCTCACCAAATGGCCCAACGTGCCCATTTTCAATCCACCTTCTCGAATTCAATCCCGAAAACCCCAAAAACAAAATCAAAGCATGCACTAACGAAATTCAAACAAGACCCGCACTACCCATTTCCCCAGGATACTCAGATTTCTCCCGGATTTGCTTAATTTGGCCATTTGACGATATTTGCTCTTAAGAGTGGTGTCACCCTCTCTATCTTTGAGCAAATTTTTGACACTTAGCGCAAACGTGGGCTACTCAGACTTCACCCAGTCAATCTAACGACACGCAATCACAATCCAATTCATTAAAAAGCACAAAAAATTATGGGCATTTGACAATCAAACAATACGAGCAAGATTTTCAAATTAAACTAGGCATTTAAGCATTCTAATCCTATCAGAGAGGCCCAGCACACATCAATACGATATGATCATAGCAAATGAGTGTAAAATTTTCAAATGTATGCTCGGGATTCGGAAACCAACCTTTTGTGCCGATTAAAACATGATTAGAAAGCTAGGCGGCAAAGAAATCCAAGTTTCGAGCACCAATCAATAACTAAAATACTAATTGAAAGCAAGGAGATTGAGAGTACTACCTTGGTGTGAGTTTTAAAGTTTAAAAAGTGAGGGAAAGTGAAGAAGTTCAAATTTTAAGACTTTTGGCCATTATAAACCGTCCAGTTCATGTCCATTTGACGACGTTAGTATTGCTCGTCGATATAATCAGCGATTCGCCAAATGGTCTCGTATCTCGCTGAGTTTTACAGGGCTTCCAGTTTATATGGAGGTCCAAACGGTGGACACTAGCGGGATCGCTAACCAGTTCAGCGATTCGCCAACTGGATCCTTATTTCGCCAACCTGCACTTTTCAAAACATTCTTCGTTTTAACCTACAAAATCAACACACCATTATTTATAAAAGCAAACTAAAGCATTTAAAACCTTGGGTTGCCTCCCAAGACGCGCCTCATTTAATGTCATGGCTCGACGTGAGCTACCAGTCAAACTTCATCTCTGGGGTTAGACCTAATGCCACTAGGCAACCCACCTTTAATGCTTGGGTAGAGATGAGGCAATGTGTGGTCCAAGAGGTCTTCAATCAACTTGATCGATCTTGAGTGAGAGCCACTCATCTGATTCAATACCTCCACGCTTTCCCTCATCGCGTCTAACATTTTATTTTGCTCGTGAAGCTTTTGGAGAATGATTAATAGCATATCCTCGATACGTTTATTTTCATTGCTCCTAGACCTTTCTCGCTCATAAGGATGTATGTGCCTCCTTTGGCTCTTGCACTGGTTTTCCACCTTTGAGATTTTGGTGGCCAAGTCATTCAGCTGAGTTACCATTGTAACTAACTTGAAGTCACCCTCGACTTCTTTGTTCGCCTCAGCTAACTTGCCACCACTTCCTTCAGCCATGCTCAAGGTTTCTGCATACAACAACTTAGAGAAAAACAAAACTAAAAATAAAATTAGTAAAACTACAACTATTAAAAACAGAAATTCTACTTAACTAAGAATTCCCAAATAACACCACTCCTTGGCAGCGGCGCCATTTTGATGTTTGCGTAATCAAGACACAACTTCCGATGCAAGTGTCTACGATCGTACAATAGTTTAGTAACCCAACCAAGGGTTGGGATCGTTCCCAAGAGAGTGGTTTTGAGAATTAATAGAAAAATAAAATTTAGTTCTAACTAGTCGTAGCTAAAGACATTAATGATTAAAAACATTGTAAATTAAAGGAGGACACAAGAGTGTCAATTAACAATGGAGTTTTGTCACTAGTAAGTAAAAACAACAAAATAAACAAGGATTTCTAAGTAATGAGAGGGGATCCTTGGGATGTGACGGGAATACAGGTTAAGCTAGATTATTGGGTACATGCTTTTGGTAGAAGATTCATAGAATAATTGTGACTAGGCTAAACTTTAAGGGGGATAAGCTCTCTCTCGAGCAACTTACCCCGTTTCAAATGTGTTCCTCTCGGACACCCACTTGCCGCATCAAGACCAACCTCCACTCACTCTCTTGGGCTGAGTGTGTGGGAATGAGACTAGGATTCATTCTCTCGAGCTGAACCTCATGTCGACCCACTCCCACCGGCCATCAATTTAGTAGTTTTAGTTTTACGACCTCTCTCTCTCGCAAGTTGAAAACACATAAATAAACTTGTATTTGCAACTACAAATTCATTAAATTCATCCACAACTTCTAAAGGAAATCACAATTAAACTATCAGCAAGCAAGACCCAACAATTATCTTAACCCATATTCACTAAATCACACCCCAATAATTGAGGGTTTTAGCCACACATGTATAAGAGATAGAAATTTATATCAAATTGATCTCGCATTCAACTGGATATGAAGATTTAAGTCTTGATACATGCTAAAATTGAAGAATCCAAGAGACCTAAATCTAAATCTTGAAGATGAAACCCTTTGGATCTTCAAGTCTTCAAAACCCTCTCAAACTTAGAACAAAAAATATCAAAAAGTACTATTCTATATGAAAATTATAATAATTGTTCGACTCTTAAAACTACAACTCTAACTAGTATTTATAGTTTTCATAGATTTGTGCTGCAACGGATCATTCCGCATTGTTAGTCGGAATCGCTGATCAACTCGGCGATTCGCCTTTTAGTGTAGTTCATCGCCGTCTTGCACCAGCCTTCAGCATCGTCGTGCTCTGGGTAATTGGGCGACATGGTACTGCTTCGCGTAACTTCTCGGCGATGTGCCGACTGCTCCTTCTTTCCGCCGACTTGATCCTTTCCTTCATGGCTCAGCACACTGGAACAAAAGGCGAAGTAAGACCCCTCGGCGACTCACTAAGTGGATTCGGCGATCCTCAGGCCTTCATTTCTTCGTTCTTTTTAGCTTTTTCTTTCCTTTTTGCGACGTAGTGTCCATGCTTTCCTTCAAACTTGAAATACCTGAAACTTAAGGGTTTTCATTAGATATTGAGATAAAATAAGAATTTGAGGACATAATTTCTATTAAAATATATCCCTAAATGAGTCCAATTTGTGGATTCATCAGGTACTCACAATATTAGGCGTTCAATAAGATTTTTTTCCCTTAGCAGTTGGGGAGACCTCCAAAAAAAATACTACTACCAGATTTTCACTTTCGAAGAGCTTCAATTAAGTTAGTTCAATGATTTTTAGTCATATTCAGTGGAATAGTCAAGTAGCTATGAGTCTTGTCCCAACACCTATCTTCAGTTAGAAGGGGATTCATAGAAAAACAAAGTTAATGAGTCAGTTCAATCTTTACTATTAAGAAGTTTTAAACATCGTTGTTATCATCATCGTCATCTTCATCATTGTCGTTATTTATATTCAGATTTATTTCAAACTTTTGCATGTGATATCTTTAAGTGATTTTAAATGTTTATTTTATAATGTAACACCCCAAATTCAAGAAAGGAAAAATTCTTGATTTTCAGAAGTTGCAGGTGCCACCGACGGAGGCCACCTACGGACCGTAGGTCGAACTATGGACCGTAGGTCCGTGGTTGGCAACCTCAACTCTTCCCCAGAACCCTTAAATTTTTTAGTTAAGTCTTGACCAACGTCCAGACCTACGGACCGTAAGTGGAACCACGGTCCGTGGTCTAGGTCCGTGGATTTGACCCCCAGCTTACAGCTTTCAGACACCAAACGATGACTGACAGGACTGACCGTCAGTCGACCTACGGTTCTTCGGTCACCCCAATCAACTTTTTAGTTAGGGGTAGTTGGGTCTTTTCCTAATTATTTTAACCCTAAACTACTTCATTTTGGTCAGTTTTCACCTATTATTCTAGTCAGATTTTACCCTAAACCATTAGTCACAAAAATTCACCAAGCTTAGAATAAAGAAGAGAAAGAGGCGACCCAAAATCCTCCAAGAATGCAACAAGTGTCCTTCAATTTCTTCCCCGAAATCGAAAGATTTATCCATGAAATTTGTCACCAGGTATGTGGGATTTCACTAGTGGGTTCTTTTCACCCATTAGGTCCATAGAATTCAGTCAGATTCTTGATTCGCTATATCTTGCGTAGACCTAGGGTTTCTAAAACCTTAGATATTAGTTGTGATTTAGCTGTTATAGTATTCCTAATCAGATTATCATGTTTTCGTGGAATCGTTGCTTAGTTCTTTGCATGAAACTCACAACCCTAGTTGTGTAGATTCTCTTAGTACATGAATTACACATGCTAGGTCAGTTAAACATATATACATGCTTCAATTTTCGAATGTCACATTATCAGTATATAATTGTTACATTCTCAAATTTGTATGTCAATATTTTGAGCTATTCAGTAATTCAGTATTTCAGTTATGTGTGTTAGATATACATATTCAATTGGGAGTAGGCTTAGCACCGAGTGGACTAGGGTTTTAGCGTACCCTCATAGTCCAGAACTACGTGCCCCCGTAGGTTAAGTCCCCTCTATGGGCATCAGATTTAGTTATCACGCCAGTCATGCCTTTATACCTCTGGCAAGGTATATCGGGCCCTTCGATAGGTTGTATACATAGGACAACACAATTAGCTCACGTGGTGGTTATGTCGGTTACTAGTAGATCCCACAGTCAGACTCTAGTGCATCTGACCAGGTTTTCAGTTATATTTTAGTATTCAGTCTCATCATATTATATACTTGGTCATTGCATTCAGTTCAGTTCTTTTCATTATATTTCCGTATTTCCATCATGTTCAGATTATATCATTGCTCAGTATGATTTGTTCAGCTTTTATCCTATCCTGCATGCTCAGTACCTTCCAAGTACTGACGCATACTCTATGCTACATATTTTTATGATGTAGGTTCAGGTCCTCAGTATTCAGATGACGCGTAGATCGGTTCCCAATCCACATTCAGCAGCTTCAGTGGTGAGTCCTTATACTTCGAGGACAATAGACATATTTCAAATTTAGTCTTTCATTTCAGTTTCAGTTTTGCTATGGTTAACTAGGGACATGTCCCAGAAACTCTAGTCAGTAAAAGCTTTTTCAGACATAGTTTTAGATTCAACTTTAGCATTTGAGCGATTGTTCAGTATCACTAAACTTTTATTCAGTATTTATATATTCAGACCAGTTTTGGGTATTCCCCACTATTAGTTATCTCATGGTTTATCTTCCGCATTAGTTCATCTTTTCATAGATATGTTCAGTTTCCTATGATATGCCAGCTCAGGGTTAGCTTGGGGTCACTCGTGATCCTAAGTCCCGTATTTACATCAAGGGGTAGCCTCGGGGTGTGACAAACTTGATATCAGAGCATTAGGTTTAAGAGTCATATGATGTTTGGAAGCCGCACTAAGTAGAGTCTCTTTCATGGGTGTGAAGTGCACCACATCTAATGAGAGGGAGGCTGCGAGGTGTTTTAGGAAAACTTCATTTTCTTTGCTACTCTTATCATATGTAAGATATGATCTAACTTCTCGTTCTAATTCGACATTATGCGTTTCAGATCATGCCTTCTCGTAGAGCTTATCCAAGGAATGCTAATGCACGCAACGCTAACGCAGTTCCTCTAGTCCTAGACCATGAGGTTTCTAACGCAGAGTTTCAGAATGTGATTCATCTTTTGGCTTAGAGTGTAGCCAACCAGAACAATCACAGTTCCTACTAATAGAAATGGTGGATCAATAGTAGCTAGAGTTCGAGATTTTGTTAGGATGAATCCGCCTGATTTTTAGGATCACAAGTTGGTGAGGACCCACATAACTTCATTGATGAGCTTAAGAAATTCTTTGGAGTGATGCAAGTGACTGATAATGATAGGTTAGAGTTGGCATCCTACCAGCTTAAGGATGTGGCTCACATTTATTCACTCAGTGGAAAGAAACAGGAGTGTGGATGCAGCTCCTGTGACTTGGGAGTGTTTTACCAGAGCTTTTCTGGACGGTTCTTCCCAAGAAAGTTGAGGGAGTCGAAGGCACATGAGTTTATGAATTTGAGACAAGGTTCCATGTCAGTCCAAGAGTACGGGCTGAAGTTCACCCAACTCTCTAGGTATGCTCCACATATGTTTGCCGATCCAAGGGCACAAATGAGTAAGTTTCTATTTGAGGTATCCGACTTAGTGAAAACAGAGTGCAAAAATGCTATGTTGTTAGAGGATATGAATATCTCTAGGCTCATGACTCATGCTCAGTAGGTTGAAGGAGATAAGATTAAGGAAATAGCTAAGGACAACAAAAAAGTTAGAACATAAAACTATGAGTACTCTCAGAAGAAATCGGTTGGTGGAAATCACTCAGAGTTTTGATAGGACCAGATAGTAGGGCACCAGGCTCTAAGTCTCAGGGGAGTGTTTAAGGAAATAGGACCTACCCAACTTGTCCAAAGTGTAGTAAGAACCATCCGAGCGAGTGTCTTGCAGGCAAAGAAGGATGCTTTGGGTGTGGTCAGGCTGGTCATAGGGTGAAGAATTACCCTTCTTCCAGGTAGGGGCTAGAAGGTAACAATAATAGGGCTCAATCTACAGTTCCAGCAGCACCAGCAGGTCTCCCAACTCAGCAGGGTGTGTCATCTAGTACATGTGGCGGTCAACGCCAGGGGAGGTTCTATGCTCTCCAGGCTCGCCAGGACCAGGAAGATTCTCTTGATGTGGTCACTGGTATGTTACAAGTCTTTCTTTAGATGTTTTTGCATTGTTAGATCCAGGGGCTACTCTTTATTTTGTAAATCCCTATATAGCAATAAGCTTAGGTGTCAGTCCAAAAACTCTTTTAGAACCCTTCGCAGTCTCTACTCCAGTTGGTGACCCAGTTATAGCTTGACGGGTATACATAAATTACCCTGTCACAGTCTTTCAGAAAGTCACCTTAGCAGATCTTGTAGAGTTAGAAATGGTAGACTTTGGTATCATTCTAGGCATGGATTAGTTACATTTCTGTTATGCCTCAGTCGATTGTAGAATTAGGATCGTTCGATTTCAGTTTCCAAATGAGCCAGTCTTAGAATGGAAGGGTAGTAGCTCAGTGCCTATAGGTCGCTTTATCTCTTACCTTAAGGCCAGAAAGATGATCTCTAAATGGTAGTGTAGCACCAGTTGAGGAAGAAATGAAGGAATTAACAAAAGATGTTCATCGACTTGCTCGCTTAGGAGTTGGTCTTACAGACATGCCAGAGGGTGGTGTGATAATCCAGAATAGATTAAATCTTCATTGGTAGCGGAGGTTAAGGAAAAACAAATAGTGATCCTATATTACTTCACTTGGAAGGTACAGTTCATCAGCAGAAAGCAAAGGTTTTCTCCCAAGGGAGAGATGGTCGCTTATGTGTTCCTAAGGTGGACGAGTAGGTGAAACAGCCTTGACTGGGCCAAATTCGGTACATGATGCTATGTGAAAAGTTCATCTCATCAGAGATAGACTTAAGACATAAGCCCTATGCAGATGTAAGGAGAAGGAACTTAGAGTTAGAGATAGATGATTGGGTTTTACCTGAAAGTATCACCTATGAAGAGGGTGATGAGATTTAACAAACTTGGAGGAGTCAGTCCATGGAGGGAGCTACTTGGGGAGCAGAAGCAGCCATGAAGGCCAAGTATCCTCATCTCTTTCCTTCCAATTCCATTTCAACTTGAGATAATAGTTCCTCTCCAGTCTTTCAGTTTACTCGTGCGTAAATTCAGTCTTAGTACCTTGTTCCTTCAGTTGTTCTTGCATTTTCAGCATATTTGCATGTTCTTGGAACTCAGTTCAGTCACATATCAATTTCTAGTACTTAGGGGTAGGGATTACAGCTCCTTCCCTCCATACCCAGCTAGTTTAGACTTCATTCGAGGACGAATATTCCTAATGAGGAGATATTGTAACACCCCATATTCGAGAAAGGAAAAATTCCAAATTTTCAGAAGTTGCAGATGCCACCGACGGAGGCCACTTATGGACCGTAGGTCGAACCACGGACCGTAGGTGGGGTCCGTGGTTGGCCACCTCAACTCTTCCCCCATAACCCCAAAAATTTTTCAATTAAGTCTTGACCAACGGCCGGACCTACGGACCATAGGTAGGACCATGGTCAATGGATCAGGCCCCAACTTTCAGCCTTCAAACACCAAACAACGACTGACAGGATGGACCGTCAGTCTACCTACGATCCGTCGGTCATCTTGTCGACTTTTTAGTTAGGGGTAGTTGGGTCTTTTCCTAATTTTTTTAACCTAAACTATTTCGTTTTGGTCAGTTTTAGACTATTATTCTAGTCAGATTTTACCCTAAACCATTAGTCACCAAAATTCACCGAGCTTAGAACAAAAGAAGAGAAAGAGGCGACCTAAAATCCTCCAAGAACGCAACAAGTTTCCTTCAGTTCATTCCTGAAATCGAAAGATTTCTCTGTGAAATTTGTAACCAGGTATGTGGGATTTCACTAGTGGGTTCCTTTCGCCCATTAGGTCCCTAGAATTCAGTCAGATTCTTGATTCACTATATCTTGCTTAGACCTAGGGTTTCTAAAACCTTAGATATTAGTTGTGATTTAGCTGTTAGAGTATTCCTAATCAGATTATCATGTTTTTGTGGAATCGTTGCTTAGTTCTTTGCATGAAACTCAGAACCCCTAGTTGTGTAGATTCTCATAGTTCATGAATTACACTTTCTAGGTCAGTTAAATAGATATACATGCTTCAGTTTTCGAATGTCACATTATCAGTATATAATTGTTACATTCTCAGATTTGCATGTCAGTATTTTGAGCTATTCAACAATTCAGTATTTCAGTTATGTGTGTTAGATATACATGTTCAGTTGGGAGTAGGCTTAGCATCGAGTGTACTAGGTTTTCAGCGTACCCTTATAGTCTAGAACTACGTGCCCCTGTAGGTTAAGTCCCCTATGTGGGCATCAGATTTAGTGATCATGCCAGTCATGCCTTTATACCCCTGGAAAGGTATATCGGGCCCTTCGATGGGGTGTATACCTCGGACACCATAGTTAGCTCACGTTGTGGTTATGTCGATTACTAGTAGCTCCCACAGTCAGACAATAATGCATTTGACCAGGTTTTCAGTTATATTTCAGTATTCAGTCTCAGCATGTTATGTACTTGGTCATTGCATTCAGTTAAGTTCTTTTCTAGTATATTTTCGTATTTCCATCATGTTCAGATTATATCATTGCTTAGAATGTTTTATTCAGCTTATACATTTTGTTAAACTTTTATCCTATCCTACATGCTCAGTACCTTCCAAGTACTGACACATACTCTGCGATACATCTTTTCATGATGTAGGTTTAGGTCCTCAGTATTCAGATCATGCGTAAATTGGTTCCCAATCCACATTCAGCAGCTTCAGTGGTTAGTTCTCATACTTCGAGAACAATAGACATGTTTCAGATTTAGTCTTTCATTTCAGTTTCAGTTTTGCTAGGGTTAGTTGGGGACATGTCCCACTAACTTTTGTTAGTAGAGGTTTTTTCAGACATAGTTTTAGATTCAGCTTTAGCATTTGAGTGATTGTTCAATATCACTAAACTCTTATTCAATATTTATATATTCAAACCAGTTTTGGGTATTCCCCACCATTAGTTATCTCATGATTTAGCTTCCGCATTAGTTCATCTTTTCATAGATATATTCAGTTGCCTATGATATGCCAACTCAAGGTTAGGTTGGGGTCGCTCGTGATCCTAGGTACCGTGTTTACGTCAAGGGGGTAGCCTCGGGCGTGACATATAATGTTTCTGCTTGTATGTTTAGTCTTTCGCTCAGTAATCAACCAGACCAAGGATTCTCTCGGGACCATCAATGGTTTTCAAGTATCGATCACATTCGGAGTGTAGGCTCGGAATGTGACACTAACGACATATCTTGTGCTATAAAAATGATTGAGTAACTCTTGCTCTAACTTCTCCCAACTATCTATATTAACCAGGTTTGAGACATGTGTATTAATCAAATACATTTTCTTTGAGAGATCGAACGAACTGTTTGACGAGATAATCACCATATATCCCAAAATCATTGCAAGTCTTGACAAAGTGTGCTATATGTTGTTTGAGATTTCCTTTACCATAAAATTATTGGATCTCAGGAGGTTGATAGCCCTCATGTATACGACTAGGCATATGTGAGATAAAATTTGGACGAGGACTCAGATTTGTCTTTGATGGCCTCTTTTGTAAAATCCATCAATTGATCAATATGAATCAAACCTTTAGCGAAGAGATGAATTTCTTTAATCTTTGTTTTCTTTATGCAAGACTCTTCTTTTTCTTGAATTCTAAGAAGCTTCATAGGTGCTTGACTTGATCCTCTTTCAATTATGTTATTCATCTTATTTGTCAGCTTGAAAAGTTTAGCATCTTGTTCGTGTACACACTTTGTCAAACCTTCAATTGATTTAGTCAAGCTTGTTAGTTGTTCTTCTAACTTGAACTTGACCTTAATCTTGACTTGTACTTGGATTCAAGGGCCTTCTAGCTTTATTTTGAATCTTGATCTTGATCATGACTTGTACTTGAATTCAAGGGCTTTTCAGCCTATTCTTGAGTATGATGGTCTTGATCTTGAGTGCTTGAATTCTTGAACTTGTAGCTTATAGAGGAATCTGCGGCGTTTGATCCACGAGCTCGCTTTGGCTTCTCATTAGAATTTTGGTGTTTTTTCTAAATTATGAGAACCCCTATTTATAACTATAGAATGAGGGAGTAATGCCAAAAATAGGTTTCTCTTCAACCTATCATATTTAAGTGACATGACATATAAAGCTTTAGTAAAGTGGACTCTTTGTAGCCCAAATCAATGGACTGGTCCAATGAAATTGAGCTTTTAATTAAATATGTATTATTAGATTTAAATAATTAAGGGATAATTTCAAAGACTTTCTTCGAGGTTTCGCTCTATAACACTTACTTCCCCTATGATTTACGATATTATGCCTACCTCCGTTATTTTGATTTCTTATAACCATTATTTAAATATATATAAAATAAATATAAATTAACAATGATTGGAAAAATTCGTCCTTCTTTAGATTAATTTCTTCATATTAATCCATATAATTAAAAAATGACTTATTTAATAAATACTTTAAAAATAAATTTAAATGAAGAAATGTGTATCTTTGTTCGGTAAACAAGAATACGTGTATACTGTATCTAGAACAAAAGAAACTGTAGAAGATTCCAATGGAAAAGAAAAGAAAGCGCCAATAGATTGAAAGAGACAGTTATCCAGCTTCACACTCGAGACAACCACACCAGGAAATGAGATCAACTATTGCATAGCTTAAATAGTTATCCTAGCTAGGACATACATATACTGTTTAGTTTTCTTAGTACAAAAGAGGTATTTTTCGAGGTCTAGTTCGTAGAGTCCACTGGAACTAGCGATTTGTAAATGATTCACTTTTGGTTAAATAAAAGTTCTACATTTGACAAAAAAATAATTTGTGCTAATTTATTTTTAAAGTATTTATTAAATAAGTCATATTTTTTATAATATGCATTAATAAGAAGTTAACATAAAGAAGCGCAAATTTGTCAAGTCATAATTGATTTACACTTATTTTAAATAGGTTTAAAGAATTATTACAAAAAAAAATAATAAAAAAAAAAGGAATGTAGGCATAATATTGTAAATCACATGGAAGGTGAGTGTTATAGAACAAAACCTAAAAGGAGAGTCTCTAAAATTATTCAAATAATTAATTTCATTATATTAATCTATAATATTTATTTGGACTAATGTATTCTTGAATTAATATAAGAGCATCCTAATCATTTTATGAATTTATATCCTATAAATTCTAAATAATTACAATATTAGTTTATTATCTTATCTTATCAATGATTTTTTTCCACTATCCCAAGTCGAGATGAAAAAAAATATTATCTAACAGAGGTTATTAATTTAGAAATGTTCTATATACATTGTTTATCTAGCCAGAAAAAAAAAAAAAGTAATCCGAAGTGGGAATTGTTGGTTCTAAGGAACCCCCGTCTCCCTCTACTACTACCCCTTAATAGTGGCCTCTCACTTCAATCCTCTATTGCTCTGAGAAAAGTGAGATAGAGAGAAAGAGAGAGAGCGCAATGGAGATGTCAATGGCTTCAACGACTCCATGTTTCTCCCTCCCCAAGAAAACTTTTTGTATTTCCACTCCTATCTTTAAGAAGCACTTGTTTGGTACTACTTTGCCTTGTTGTTTATCTGCTAAACTACCCCTCAAACTCAACCCAATTCCTACTTCTATCAAATGCGCTGTTTCTGAGGCTACTCAAGCTCCATCTGGTCAGTTGTATTATTCATTTTCTGCCCTTTTCTTTCTTTGAATAATTAACGTTTATGGGCTTTTAACTGTAATTGGGAGGGGGCATTTCTGATTCAGAATTCTTGTTGTGGTAAAATTGATCTAGTTTTGAAAAAATATGGTATTTTGGAAAACATGAATTTTGTTGTACATGTAGTTAGTGATTGCCCTTCTGTTTCTAACTGCCTTAGAGAAGAAGAGCCAATTGATGAGGAGAAGTGATATACGGAATATAGCAATTGTTGCACATGTTGATCATGGGAAGACC